>BQNB010007261.1:30894-94207 GCA_026074375.1 Tanacetum coccineum | reverse complement strand
ATGTAAAAGTATGTTAACATATGGTTTAAGTATAAACATGTTTAGGTATAAATTAGGGTTTTTAAGGTTTACATAAAAAGGTTATGACTAAAAGTATACATAAATGTTTAAAGGGCTGTTTTGTTTCGAACTTCTTACAATAGGTTGGACATTTTATAAAAATAATACGCCTTATGAAGATTCCAAAATGATAAGAAACTCGAAAAACCAATTTAAAACGAAAAAGATACGTTAATTACGAGGTTACGACGAGAAATACTTTTATAAAACAATTTTTATAAAATTACTATTCATTACAGAAGTTGATATTTTTAAACATAAAAAATATGATATAACTTTTTAATTACTAGATCGTACTCGAAAGAATCGCTAAAAACGGAACTATAACGAATAAACTACGACATTTTCGATAATTAAAGTTTATAAAAGTAATTTTATAAACTATGAACAGTAAAAGTACTATTCATCAGCGGACCCAACTTTATAAAATATAATACATCTTTTAATAACAAAGACGTACTCGAAGGAATCACTAAAATCGGGATTAAAACGGATAAGTTATTACGATTACGAATTTACGCTAATTAAAACCCAAAAACGACAAACTAGCTGTTGTGAACAGTAAAATCACTATTCATCGGTGATTATGCTATATAGACGTTTTCATTTTTACAAAAAGTATATTTATAAACGTTTTCACTTTATAAATATTATTTTACTAAAACGATTAGTCGGTGATTATGCTATATAGAATATTGAGTGGTTATCAAAGTGCTATAATACTAGGGAGTTTCATAATGAGGCCTCTTCGGATGGCGTATCGACGAGTTGTTGGATTTACGATTTAAAGTGTCCTAACTCCTCGTACGTCATGTCATGACCTCTTTAATTATGATAGCCCGAACGATAGTACGATGTAACAACTATAAGATTATATTATGTTATTAATATAAGTACTCGGTACTTATACGACCTATATTTAATTAGGTTGCATTCGGGAATAATCGTGAAGCATTCCCACACTTGATATAAATTATCAGATCACTCACTTGAGGTGAGTTCATAGCCCCACACTTTTTACAGTTTTACTGATTTACTATTATTTGGGGTGGAAACATGCTTTGTTTTACAAATTGGACGCAAGTGGATATTTTGCATTGATTACATGTTTGCCTAAGTAGCGATAACCCAAGTTAAGCCCATTATCATGAACTGTCAATTGCATAGATGTAGTTGGGAATTACATTATGTGAGCGCGAATGTTATTTAATAGATCTATTTGGGAAACGACCTCCCCGTTCGGGTGACTAGCTATCACCGGGAACGAACGTTATAGCATGTCGAATCAGGGATGTTTCGGGTTAGAACATCATTTCGGGCTGAGTAGCAATATTTTGCGAACAAGACTGTCGAGCTTCAGTGTCATGAGCTTAGTGTAAATGTAATCTGGTTTTGTGATTGTTTGCATATGTTGTAACATCACGGGAAAGTCTTGCGGTCCTGCATAATTTAAATACATAAACCTATGAATTCACCAACATTTTTGTTGACGTTTTAAGCAATGTTTTCAGGAGGTCAATAGGCACGAGGTGCCAAGGATGCATTGGGTTACGTTTTGGATTGCACGCTTAAAGACTTTTATATCATATTTTGGGAAATCTATGTCATCTTTTGTAATATTAAACAAGGAACAAGTGAAGCTATAAGCTTTTGTAATATGTCTTTTAATTAAATCCAATGTATCAATTTAAACGACTTTTTGTGTCGTTCTTATATATATCTTGTGCTGTTGATCTTGAAGTAACACGCCCCGGATCCTTATTCCGCTGCGACCCATTTTGGGGGTGTTACAGATTGGTATCAAGAGCCAAGGTTATAGAGAACCAGGTCAAAATGTTTTTGCTGGACTATAACCGTTTTCAAACATTGCATTCATAAAAAGGGTTTTTATGGGACACACTATTTGTTGCATTAGTGGGACTAGATGCATTCATAATTGATATACGTGGTTATAATATATTACGTATATTACAATAAGAGCCTTATATAATATACTCTTATAAGTTATTTCTTCTGGTCACAGTGCGATGTGATCTTATTTTATTTATGATGCATATGTTATGTTACGTTAAGATTGTATTGAAATCTAACGGGTATTGTATTTTCTTGTGATTTAAGAAGATGGCACCAAAACGAGCCACAAGATCAACCCGAGTCCCACCAGTTACACCAGCCCCAAATGCAACAACCACAACTGTTACTGAGGCACAACTTCAGGCCTTAATTAACCAAGGAGTTGCTGCTGCAATGGCTGAAGCAGAAGCAAGCAGAGTTAGGAATGGCTACGACAGCAATGGTTCAGGACCAAGGCCAGCACAAGCTGCTCGCGAATGCTCTTACTCGGAATTCCTGAAATGCAAACCTTTGGACTTTAAAGGCACTGAGGGAGTCGTCGGACTCACTCGATGGTTTGAGAAAATGGAGTCTGTTTTTAGCATTAGCAATTGCACAGCAACTAGTCAAGTCAAATTTGCGACTTGCACTCTACAAGATGATGCTCTTACTTGGTGGAATGCCCATGTTAAGACCACAACTCCTGAAGCAGCTCATGCCATGCCATGGGCAGCACTGAAGAAAATGATGACTGATAAATACTGCCCGAGGGGTAAGATCAAGAAGATTGAAACTGAGATGTGGAATCTTAAGGTTAAGGGCACCGATGTGGTGGCCTATAATCGACGATTTCAGCAACTAGCTCTGATGTGTGCTAGGATGTTCCCAGAAGAGGTAGATAAGATTGAAAAGTATATCGGTGGATTGCCCGATATGATACTTGGCAGTGTAATGGCATCAAAGCCGAAGACCATGCAAGAAGTTATTGAGTTTACAACTGAGTTGATGGAGGATAAGACCCATGCCTATGTTGAACGTCAGGCAGAAAGGTAAAGAAAGTATGATGATCTTCCCCAGAACAATCAAAACCAACAACAGCAAAATAAGAGGCATAACACTTGGACTTATTAATCATCATTTGATCATCATTCTAGTCCGGATATAGGTCGAAAGACTCCGGCTAAATGCTTGATTTTCAAGTTGTTTGTCTATGACAACTAGATGCTAGCCTTGTGAGGATTGGCTAACAAAATGATCATTAACCAAGGGTAAATGGGTTTAACGCTTAACCTCATGTCTAACGAACTTGGTTAAGAAAGTCCATATTCTTATTTTCCAAACTTGAATTGAACTTAAAGCATTTTTTAATCAAAAGTAAAGGCCGAAAGGATTTTTGATTATAATAAATAGACAATCGTTTTAGTAAACTACACGTTTCTTTTATCGATTATACCTTAATTCTTATACTCGTTATATATCCAAGTTTATCCATATTTGTTCTCATACCCCCAAACAACATTATTTTATATCTTGAAGTACCTTGAAATCTTTAGATCGTGACAGTCTATAAGATTTACCCTTTTTGTAATATAATCGACTCTTTTAAGAATTACCAATCTCGTGGAACGACCTGGTCTTACCCTAAACCTATACTATAAACGAGGGTTTATACTTTACCCGTGTGTTAGTTGGAATTGGATAAAACTAGTATTATAAAGTTAAAGCTTTAATAACACATCAGCAGGTATTGTGTTTAATAATAAAAAAAAATTCAATTAAAATTTTGATAAATTCGTTTGTTCTAACAGTAATAGTATGTCTACTCTTTAGCAGGCTGCTATTAATTTTGATTATGGGGCTAATCAACACTGGACATATACTGATAAGGACTTAGTTAATGTTATTGACATTTCCTACCTTAAAATAAAAGTTTCTCATCCCAGTGGAACGAAAGATTTCATTGCTAAAGTTGGAAATTTGGTCTTAACTAATTTCTTAACTCTATATGATGTTTTGGTTGTTCCAGAATATTGTGTTAGTCTTGTTTCTGTTCATAAAGTGGCTAGAGACACCAAGTTTATTGTGGCATTTGATGAGTCAAAATGTTTTGTGTTATCTCAAGATTTGATGGATGTGAAAGTTATGGGGATTGGTAAAGTGGTGGTTTTTATACTTTGATATAAGATCAAGGTATTAAGTATAAAAGAAAAAAAAGTTTTTTTCTAATTCCTTTAAGAATATATGGCATTGGAGACTTCGTCATCCCTCTGACCAAGTTATGTCTCTTTTTAAAAATGAAATTGTTTTATAAAACAATAATGATTTACAACCTTATGAAATTTGTCAAAAGGCTAAACAAACTAGAAGGTCATTTAATTTAAGTGAGCACAAATCTGTTGTGCTTGCTAAACTTGTTTACCTTGATCTTTTAGGGCCTTACATGGTGGTTAGTAACTAGTAAGGAAGGTTATATGTATTTTTTTTCCATTGTTGATGACTTTACCATGGTTGTGTGGGTGTATTTGTTAAAGTCCAAGGATGAAGTGTTTGATTGTGCTTATGCCTTCTTTAATCTGATTAAGAACTAGTTTAAAAAGACTGTTAAGACCCTTAGAAGTGATAATGACACTTAGTTTATTAATCATAAGTTTTCTACATTCTGTGGGAGTAATGGCATAATTCATTAATCATATGGTTCTTACACCCCACAACAAAATAGGATTGTGGAGAGGAAACATATGCATCTGCTTAATGTTGTCAGACCCCTTATGTTTCAGGGGAATTCCTTTAAATTTATGGTCTGAATGCATTCTTACTGCATGTTATTTGTTTAACACGTTGCCTACCTTAACACCGCACAACGGAAGATTCGTCAGTTTTTAGTCTTGCTGGGATATATATCGACGATCATGAAGGTTTTCAAAGATCGCCAAACCAAAACCAAGCTCACTCAAAAGAAGGTCAAGTTTGAAGTAGGGTGTACAAACAAGAGGCAAGCGTTCCAGTTATTGAAGCAGAAGTTGTAGTAGTGCACAAAGTTCTGGCTTATACTCGAAGGAATTGAAGATTTTAATTCGTATACTGCGAATGCTTCAAAAGAGGGTATGGGCGCTGTGTTATGCAAAGGGAAAAGGTTATTTTCTTAATGCCTCAATCACTCAGTTTAAAGATCCATGAGAAAAACGATACTACTCATGGATCTGGAACTTGGAGCAAGTAGTGTGTCGCTTCTAGAAGATTTGAGGCACAATTTGTATGGGTAACCAGGGTGTACAGTGTTCCCTGATCACAAAGTTAACAGCAAATTCTTAATCAGAAGGATTGAACATGAGAACAACCGCCGATGGTTAGAGTATGCTGAGTGATTACGATTGCGATATTCGTTAATCACCCAGGGAAGGCAAATGTCGTTCGGATGCTTTGAGCAGGAAGAACGGGAAACCACCGTAAGAAGTTCGAGCTTTAGTCCATGACATGGCTTGGATCTTCCTAAGCAAAATCCTTAAATGCAACAGACAGAAGGCACGGAAACAGAAAACAACAAGAGTGAGGATGTTGGAGTATCTGAGTGAAAATCTAAATATTCCAGAGGCAATTAGAACAGAACAGTTTTGGAACCTACCGCCATTTCGAACGAGTGGAAGCACAATGCCTCAATGGCAGGTATTAGTTTTACATTGTTAATGGCGATTGCGACTGTGATCATTGCACGAGTCCCCAAAATCGAAGTATTCTATCCATCAGGTTTCCGAGAAAATGTACCAGAGACGTAAAGGAAGCATATTGGGTGGCCCAATATGGAAATGATATCGCCGACCTATGTTAGCAATGCTTGACCTGATGCTAACATCAAGGCCGAACATCAAGACAATCCGGGTTTTGTTGGTAACAAACCGAGATACCTCAATGGGAAGTGGGACAATAGTCACGATGGATTTTGTCACAAAGCTTCCTAAGTCATCACAAGGGTATGACACCATTTGGGTAATCGTTGACCGTCTTACAAAGTCAGCAATCTTTATACCCATGAAAGAAACTGACCCTCTGGAGAAACTAGCAAGAATGTATCTGAAAGAAGTAGTAACAAGGCATGGAATACCGGTCTCGATTATTTGTGATCGTGACCCTAGGTTCGCATCAAATTTTCTGAGTCGCTACAGAAAGACTTTGGTACAAGTTTAGATATGAGTCCGCATATCATCCGCAAACTGACGACAAAGCGAGAGAACTATTCAAACTCTCGAAATATGCGTAGAATGCTTGGTGGATCGACTTTGGAATGGTTGGGTTAAACATTGCCATTGGTCGAGTTTTCATACAATAACAGTTATTCATGCCTAGCTAGCATTAAAGGCTGCACCCTTTGAGGCACTTTACGGCAGAAAATGTTCAGTTTCGCCTGTTTGTTGGGGCTGAGTTTGAGAAGTTCAACACACCCGGTCCAGAGACATACAAGAGACGACCTGAGAGAATCATTCAGTTAAACAAAGGATGCAAAGCTGCTCGTGATAGGCAAAAGAGCTACGCTGATTTGAAGAGTTAACCGATGACGTTTTGAGGTTGGTGATAAAGTGATGGCTCAAAGGTGTCGCCTTAGGAAAGGGTTGTACGTTTTGGCAAACGAGGGAAATTAAATTCCCAGGTTTGTTGGACCTTTCCAAGGTAATAAAAAGGTTTGGAGACGTTGCATACCAGCTCGAGCGTTCGTGAGGAGCTAGCAGAGTCATAATACATTTCACGTGTCCCCACGTAAAGAAGATGTTATGCGACGAACCCTTAGGCCATTCGTTGGAATGGACTTCCATTTTGATGACAAGCTTTCCATTTGTCGAGGAACCTATAAAGATCACAGATCGTGAAGTTAAACGGTTGAAGCGAAGCCGTATCCCATTAGTCAAGGTTCGATGGAACTCCAAGAGAGGTCCTGAGTTTACATGGGAACGTGAAGATCAATTCAAGAAGAAATATCCACACCTCTTCACCAAGACGCACCTTCCGTCAAGTGCTGTGTGATAAGCCTTGAGGACAAGGCTCATTTAACGGGGGAGACAATAACACACGTATTTTTAGTCATGTGTATGACATAGATAAATTCATAATTTATTTTTAGGGTTTTAACACCGCGTTTACACTTAAAACCGCAAAACTTTGAAGTTAAATCGCTAAACTAAAAATGATCATGACAATGTATACGCATTAAACGATTAAATGTGTGTATCAAGCAAGTGTTATATGATTATTATGAGGATAATTAATGACTTTGTTCATTTTTATTTTATCGACTACGTAAACTGCTTACTTTACATAATAAAATAACGTTTAGTAAGCATAACCCGAAGTTCTAAAATCTAACTACGCCTAATCAAATTTACCCCACGTTATACCAATACTCAAAATAACTAAAAATTACATCATATATATTTATATATGTCGAAATTAGATGGATGAGACCAAGACTTTACAAGTTAAAAATAATATCTAGATATTTCATAAAGTAACTCTTACACACTTTACCAACTTGACTTGTTAAACTAAACTAGGGTTAGAAAAGTAACTATGGTTAAGTTAGTGAGATATTTTATACAATTAAATAGCCAGCATGCATGCCACTCTTGCTTTTCTTATATACTTAACCAAAAATGCAGTATTATTCTCCCTTTTTATAAACCCTTAAATCCCACGCCAAATAAGCCATCCACAACAAAATTCAGTACTTGGATTATCTAAGTATAAAACAACCCTATCACAACATGACTTAGAGGTATTCTAAAGTTGTTGGGAGAAGCAATTTGGTTCATCATTTTCCAAGTAATAAGAAGAAAAAGAAAGATTAGGGTTTTTAGAAAACCTAATTCTTGGGTTTATTAAGACTTGAAAGGCTTGATTTTGAATCTAAACACGATTTAGAACTTATTTTCACATCTCCTACATCTTACTAAGATTTCATAAATCTTCCTTCATACTTTATTTCTTAATAAATTTATGTGTTACATGTTAAGTATAGCCATGAATCACCACAATGACGTTCAATTATGAAAAATGAGTTTTATAATTTAAGTTTAATAATTATAGTTCACCTTATTTCTTATGACATATGTCCTAATATCATTGAAAAGTAAAAATAAAAGTATGTTATATATTGATAAAGTATAACATTTTAGGTTAAATAGGGTTTTATAAGGTTTCTTAAACTTCACATGTGAAAAAAATGAAAGTAAAAAGGTTGACTTGTTACAATGAAATATAAGGACTATGGCTGATATTAGACCTTATTTATAAGTACCACAAATGTAAAATATGGTTATAAGAAGTTTTTATAGTAAACTACTAACTTAATAAATACATAAAACAAGGTTTTATAAAGAAACAAATATTAAATACTTAGGGGCTGTCCAAATACGAATTTTGGACAGTAGGTATGATATTTTATAAAAATAAAGACGTCTCGTGAACGATCCATAATGAAAAAGAAACTTGACAAAATCCGATCTATAACGAAAAATATTCGTTAAAAAACGAGTTTAAAAGACTAAAAATACTTTATAAAACTATTTTTATAAAAAGTTACTAAACATTACAGCAACTTTTCATTTTAAACATCTAAAATATGATATAACTTTGATAACGGAGATCGAACAACGCAAGAATCGTTAAAAACGGAACTATAACGAATAAACTACGACGTTTTCGATAATTAAAGTTTATAAAAGTAATTTCATAAACTATGAACAGTAAAAATCACTATTCATCAGTGGACAACTTTGTAAAATATTATAAATCTTTTAATAACGAGAACGTACTCGAAGGAATCACTAAAATCGGAGTTAAAACAATAAGTTATCGCGATTACGAGTTTACGCTAATTAAGACGTCAAACAGTATATAGCGTCATATGAACAGTAACTTTACCATTCATCACAGAATTTAAAAAAAAAACTTTAAAATGTATTATTTTGATCAGCTTCGTCTTACTAACGAAGACGTGGACGTAAGAAACGAGAGCAACGGCCTTAAAACGACCAAAGTTAGGTCATTTTTAACTAAAAGTAATATTTATAAACTTATTCACATTTATAAATACTAATATACGAAAATGATTAGTTCGGCTGATTATGCTATATAGATTATTGAGTGGTTATCAAAGATACTATATTTACTAGGGAGTATTCATAATGAGGGCCTCTTCGGAGGCGTATCAATGAGTTGTGTTGGATTTAACGATTTTTTAATAAAGTGCCTAAACTCCTGTACGTTCATGTCAGAGCCTCGTATTATTTTTTAAAAAAATTTGGGAAAAAAAAATATCCCTAACGATAGACGAGGTAAACAACTATAAGATTAATTCAATTTTAAGTAAAGTACACAGTACTTATACCGCGCCATAATTTAAATAGGTATGCATTATCTCTGTGTGATGTTTTATCAGAGGATTAAATTTGAGCTATCTGTAACTCAAGGTGTTCAAGCCCCACTTTTTACAGTATTTAAATCTGATTTATTATATGTTGGGTGAGAACATGCTTTGTTTATAAAATGGAACCGCAAGTGTTGAAAGTAATATTGATTAGTGTTGCCTAAGTAAGCAATAACCCTCCAGAGCCCATTATTCCATGAACTGTCAATTGTCATAGATGATTGGGAATTACATTATGTGAGCTGCGAAGATATAAAAATAGATCTATTGGGATTAACCTCCACCTCCCCGTTTGGGTGATTATCTATCACTTATGAACGAAACGTTGACCCATTTCCGGACTTGTGATGTTGCGGTTACAACATCTGTACGCAAATAACTGCTAAAATAGCAAATATATGTATTGAGCTTCGGTGTTCATGAGCTTAGTGCAACAAATATCGGTTTTGGTGATTGTTGGCATCGTTTTGTAACATCACGGGAAAAATTCTTGCGGTCACTGCATAATTTAAATACATAAACCAAGTGAATTTCACCAACAAATATTGGTCGCGTTTTAAAGCAATGTTTTCAGGAGGTTCATTAGGCACGAGATGTCAAGGATGCATTGGATACTGTTTTGATTGTACAGTTAAAGACATATGGTATATCATGTTTGTGGAAATGAATTGTCTTTTGTAATGTGAAACAAAGAACAAGAGTAAAGCTAATAAAGATTTGTAAATATGTCTTTTAGTTAAATCCAATTACAGTTTATTAAACGACTTTTGTGTCGTTCTTATATATAGTCTGTGCTGTTGATCTTTAAGTAACATCCCCGGATCCTTATTCCGCTGCGACCCATTTTGGGGGTGTTACAGACTGATTCGCGATTTTTACAACCTTGATACTCATACTTATAAATGGTAACACATTATATTAAATATTTAAATATTGTGAAGTCATTCATGTTCTCATGTTAACAATGATCTTCAACTATTAAAAATATATACATTTTCGATACAAAAATGCGTCGTTTTGACTCGTGCCGATACTTAGCCCAACAACCAAAGAGGCCAAAATCAAAGATAAAAAAAAAGTTACAAAATAAACCCTCAACTTTTAATTATTTACGATTTTTTAATAAACTTTATTTATCAAATATATAACACATATCTACCGATTTATTCAGATAGAAAAAATACCATTGGAAAGATCTTCGAATTGCGAACCAAACGAGCCAAATATTGCAGTGATTTTGACATACGAACGATTTTTAAAAAAATATTGAAGTTTAATATAAATAGGATTTTTTTTTTACAAAACTTACCCTCAACTTTTAACTATTTACGACATTTAATTATAATATATTTTATTTCTCAAATATATTCGCTCTATAAATAACTATGACTCTCGTCCCCAATACGACAAACACTCATTCAAATTCCGTGATTGTTAAAAAAATTTCAGATTAAAAAAATACATGTGTTTGCAATAGAAGTCAGCTCCACCGCAACGCACGGACACATTCCACTCAATATTCTTTCGAAATCGATTCGCAAAAAAATTATGTCCCGCGGCAACGCGCGAATATCTAGCTTGTTGGACTATCATCGTGAGAAACTGTAAAGAAGTACGTGGCTACCGGAAACAAAAAGCTTTATATTTCACAATTACAACTGATGTCACCTTATAAAAAAATTATACCTTCGTCTCAATATTATTTTTCACTTTTCATTTCTAGTTTGTTTTAAAATAATTATCCATTGTTAAAACTAATATAAGTATATAAATTTATTTGAATTTACTATATTATACTTTACTCAAAATTAATATTTACAATAATAAAAGAAAATATTAATTAATTATCAAATGGTAAAATTGTTTCTTTTTAGAAACCAAAATAATTTTTAATTGTGTATTTTTTTTCATCTATAAACAATAATTTTGAGATAGAAAGAGTAATAAATCATGAGAGTTCTTTAAGTAGCACTTTTTTGAAATTTTTAGAAAATCTTTACAAGGAATAATTGTAGCAATGTGAATGTGATAGTAACCTTATCAGGAGACAACGATAATTAAAATGAAACCACGTGGGGAGTTATGAGTCCTTTGTCATTGTTGGGTTCGGGTCCTATTTGGATTATTTGAACCGACGTCAGTTGGAATGTCATTTTTACAATATGGATCGGACCCTTAATTTATTATTCCTGACCCACCCGTTTTGTTTCATCTTCTTAACTACTACTATCATTTTCATTGCCAAAGCTAATGGCATGATAATATAAAATATAAAAGTACATTGTTTAGTTTTAAAAATCGTCTAAAAATAATAGATAAAAAAATATGATCATATCGCAAACAAAAAAGGTTTCCTTTGAGAGAAGTTGTGATGACGTATAGTACGTATAACAGGCCTCTGGGCCTAGACTGTACTAACCACATGTGGACCCTGGCCTTGGCCCGGATATGGCAACAATAATCATCATTAATGTGATTAGTCAACATTAATCAGCATTAATGTGATTAGTCAACATTAATCAACATTTAATGTGATTAGTCAACATTAATCAGCATTTAATGTGATTAGTCAACATCCAATCAACATTAATGTGATTAGTCACCTATAAAAGGGGGTCCTCTGACACCCCAAAAGGTATGATCTTCTCACCTTTCTCAATTACACACACATACCTCTCATAACATGTGTTCTTACTTCTCAACGCCGGAGTCAAAATCGAGGGGTTCCGTCCCCACGTAGAGGACTAACGGTATACCTTTACTTGTGCAGGAAATCATCCAGTTACTTTGTTTAGTGCAAGATACAACCCGAAGATGGCTTGCCGGCCCGACCCAACAAGCAATCTTGAACCATCTCATACCCGGTGACATATTTTGTACCTAACAATTGGCGCCCATCCGTGGGGAAACCAGCGAATAAACTATGACTTCGTGTTCTCATAGCATCGAAAGACAAAAATCAATTCCGTTCGAAAGTCGGTAAATCTAAAACCTTTGTATATTGTCTTTTTCATACCATGCATTCTGCAATGCGTGAAAAATTGGTTTACCAAAACAATAAACTTCATGTGATTTTTACAAATATCACATCAACAAAAATCTGTGAGTACCTCTCATTTATCTTCATAATGTATCTGACGCCATGAAAGTTTAAAACTGCATACTTTTTGCTGATGTGAGGTACCACATACAATTTTTTATTGTATTTTATCAAACAACTTGTGGCTTCCACCTAAAACAAGTTACAAAGTCCTGTTTTGATATATCTTGTGAAAAGAAAAACTAAAAAATAACACATGGTTCTTTCTTAATACAACGCCAACCAAGTCTGGCCTCAAAATAAATGGAACGCTATATCTTTTGTTGTGTCATCTAGATTGCTCTTAGGTTTTTGGCCTAACACATGCGAAGATATTACAAGCCACGAAAGATAAAGTTGACTTTAATAAACGTATACATAACAAAGTTCTTGACATTATTTACCACATGTGTAAATGATAAATCATATTGCTATTAACTCATATAAGCACATTTGCGTTAATACACGAATTTAATTTCCGAAATCGAGACATGACATATGAACGAACACCTCGTGTTTCATATCTACATGAGCAATACATCTCTTTCAAGCGAAGAAATAGGTATGCCATAATTTCCTTTAGCGACTTGAGTACTAAATAAAATGGTACACTACATAATACCACCATAATCACGTATGGTTAAGCTATCTTTCTAATAAGCTCAGTGTCACATGAATTTATATCTAGACACACGATCGAGTTATCAGTCTTATAAACTCCATGTTTCGTAAGTAATACACATGAAATAGATGTTCTATAAAAATGTCATCTAAATGCTATGTTTAAGTTTAATGCTACTAATATAGTTTAGCATCACTAAACTTGAGGGGCTATAATGGTATGATAACACCATTGACTACATCATTTTTGATATTATCCCAACATTTTATTTTTAATACACGTGAAATACTACTTTACCCTGATTAAAAAGGTATACGTGTAAATGTTTTTTAAATAGTGGGCCAAGTAACCCCAATTAACTCTGTCGAACAAACAAGTACATGCAACACAAATATCACGGAGTATAAATAACACTTAGAAAATTTGCAATTCTAAGTGAGGCTGAGTAAACCTACAAATTAGACTCAGTATGCAAGAGGCATTGCAAGCCAAATACTAAGACGAAATGCAATATTCGCATCAGACGTAGTAACCTAACAATTAACCCAGCCACGGAAGTACGTCTTTCGTTGGTCTTAAGACGAATGTAATGTTCGCATCAGGACGGGTAACCTAACAATTAACCCAGCCACGGAAGTACGTCTTCCGTTGGTCTTAAGACGAATGTAATGTTCGCAACAGGACGGGTAACCTAACAATTAACCCAGCCACGGAAGTACGTCTTCCGTTGGTCTTAAGACGAATGTAATGTTCGCATCAGGACGGGTAACCTAACAATTAACCCAGCCACGGAAGTACGTCTTTGTGGTCTTAGACGAATGTAATGTTCGCGATGCCGGACGGGTAACCATAACAATTAACCCAAGCCACGGAAAGTACGTCTTCCGTTGGTCTAAGACGAATGTAAAAGTTCGCATCGGACGGGTAAACCTAATACTAAACCCAGCCACGGAAGTACGTCCTTCGTCGGCCGTAAGTCGAATGCCATATTCGCATCAGGACGGGTAACCTAACAATTAACCCAGCCACGAAAGTACGTCTTTTGTTGGTCTTAAGACGAATGTAATGTTCGCATCAGGACGGGTAACCTAACAATTAACCCAGCCACGGAAGTACGTCTTCCGTTGGTCTTAAGACGAATGTAATGTTCGCATCAGGACGGGTAACCTAATAATTAACCCAGCCACGGAAGTAACGTCCTTCGTCAGCCTAAGTAGACCGAAATGCCATAACTTCGCAGATCATGATAGGGTAAAACCCCTAATATAACGCCAGCCACGGAAGTACTCTTCTGTGGTCCTAAGACAAGGTAATTTCGTCACATCAGGACGGGTAACCTAACAATTAACCCAGCCACGGAAGTACGTCTTCCGTTGGTCTTAAGACGAATGTAATGTTCGCATCAGGACGGGTAACCTAACAATTAACCCAGCCACGGAAGTACGTCTCCGTTGGTCTTAAGACGATGTAATGTTCGCATCAGGACGGGTAACCTAACAATTAAACCCCAGCCACGAAGTACTCGTTTGTTGGAGGCCTTAAGACGAATGTAACTGTTCGCATCAGGGACAGGTAACCTAAACAAATAACCCACACGAAATCCGTCTTCCGTTGGACATAAGACTAAGTAATGTTCGCATTCAACGGTAACTAATAATTAATCCAGCCGACGGAAAGTACGTCCTCGTCGGCCGTAAGTCGTAATGCATATTCGCATCATGGGCAGGATGGTTAACCTAATAATTAAACCCAGCAACGGAGTACTCTTCTGGTGGTCTTAAGAAGACGAATGTCATGTTCGCATGCAGGACGGGTAACCTAACAATACCCAGCCACGAGTACTTCTTCGTTGTCTTAAGAACTAAAGTAATGTTCGCATCAGACGGGTACCTAACAAATAACACCACCACGGAAGTACGTTCTTTCGTTGGTCTTAAACGATGTAATGTTTCCGCAACAGGAAAGGGTAACCTAAACAATTTAACCAGCCACGAAAGTACGTCTTCCGTTGGACTAAGATACGAATGTAGATGTTCGCATCAGGACGGGTAACTACCAATTAACCCAGCCAACGAAAGTAACGACTTTTGTTGTCTTAAGACGAATGAAATGTTCGCATCAGGACGGGTTAACCTAACAATCAACCCAGCCACGAAGTATACGTCTTCCTGTGGTCCTTAAGACGAATGTAATCGTTCGCATCAAGAACGGGTAACCTAATATATAACCTCCCAGCCACGGAAGTACGTCCTTCGTCGGCCGACAAGTCGAGATGCCATATTCGCATCCGATGAGGTAAACCTATAATTAACCCAGCCACGGAAGTACGTCCTCCGTCGGCCGTAAGTCGAATGCCATATTCGCATCAGGATGGATAACCTAATAATTAACCCCGCCACGGAAGTACATTCTCGTTGGTCTCAAGACGAATATAATATTCGCACTATTTTACAAAGCTGTACAAGGTCGACAGTACTTTTATCACCCAGTGATCATCACGCAATATATGAAGAGCATCCTCCACAGTCATAAATTCTTGGGTGTCAGTCCTCTTCTAAGAGATGAACAAGAATGGTACCTGGCCAATGCTAGTGTTACCCCGACTACAGAAAAAATATTCTTCTTACGGGGTCCTTACCGTTCAAACACGGGAAACCAAGCATCCGAGCACAAATAGCGGCGTATGGTTCAGAAGGAAGATACCTCTAGACAAAGCATAAGTCTAGCATAACATGATCAAGAACCATATACATAACCAGACGGGGGGACTTCGATGACGTATAGTACTATAACAGGCTCTGGCCTAACTGTAACAAACCACAATGTGACCCTGCTTGAGGCCCGGATATGGCAAACAAAAATCATCATTAATGTGATTAGTCAACATAAATCAGCAATAAATGTTGATTAGTCTTCATATAATCAACATTTAATGTGATTAGGGTCAACATTAATCAGCATTTAATGTGATATCCAACATCCAATCACATTACTGAGATTATTCACCTATAAAAGGGGATCCTCTGACACCCCAAAAGGTATGACTTTCTCACCTTTCTCAATACACACACATACCTCTCATAACATGTGTTCTTACTCTCACGCCGGAGTCTAATCGTGGGGTCCGTCCCCACGGTAAGGCTAACGGTATTACAATTTTCTTGTGCAGGAAATCATTCCAGTTACTTTGTTAGTGCTCAAGATACAACCCGAAGATGGCTTGCCGGCCCGACCCAACAAGCAATCTTGAACCATCTCATACCCGGTGACATATTTTGTACTAACAAGTTGCATAAACACACTGTGTTGTTATTAAGTTTTGTTAATAAAGAAAAGTAAAGTAATGTGAAGTAAATATTTTCATCTCAATTTTTGATAGGATAACTACTTTAAAATCTCAAATTTTATTTTCGTTTTCTCCTTAAGGTGGTACTTCAGAACTCAAACTTTTACGTTCCTTTTATTTTCCTTCGTTTTTTTCATTAAATATAACTCGAGAACACAAATAAAATGTTATGCTAGATCAGGAGGGGTGGACGTGCATGAGGCTCAAAGTATGCACGTGAATACTGTATGAGCAGCGTTTTGAAACCCGGTTCGACCCGGCCGGGTCAACCGGTTGAACCGGTTCCGGCCGAAAAAACGGGTCAAATTAAACAGGAGTTTTCATAATTTCGATACCCGGTTTGACCCCGGGTTTACCGGTTTGGAGTGACCCGGTCAACCCGGCATGAGACCCGGCCGTGGTTTTGTTTTTTTCGTAATTTTTTTATAAAAAAACAAGTTATTGTAATATTGCGACGTAATTTTAAATTTTACATGTAATATTAGTAATAAATAGTCTTTAGGCATAATATATGAAATATTTCATGATTTATATATATATTTTTTTTCTAATTATTGAAAAAAAAAATATATATATATATATATATTTTGGAAAAACCGGGTTGACCCGGCGGTCCAACCGGTTGAACCCCGTAACGCGCGTTGGACCCGTGATCGACCGGTCGATTCAAAACCCGGTTTCAAAACATTGTGTGTGAGCACACATGAAAACCTAAACTAACATATGAAACCAATGTTGTGAAAACCGGTCTTTAATCGATCCGTCGAGTCACCGGGTTACCGGTTCAACCGTCGGATCAACCCGGTTTTTTTAAAAATAATATTTTGCAATATACATTATAACAAAAACATTAGATTATATTATGAATATACCTGATATTTAGCCTAAAAAACGATTACACAAATATAACATGTAACAAATAAAAATTACAGTCGCAAATAGATATAAAAAACTTACTTTATTTATAAAAAACAAGAAAAAAACCAAAACCCGACCGGTCAACCACGGTTCTCTCGAGACGCCGGTTTGACCCGTCCCGTTTTAGTTTTTTCTTGTTTTTTTTAAAAATAAAGTAAGTTGTTTTATAGCTATTTGCGACGTATTGTTTTATTTGTTACATGTTATATTTTGGTAGTAATATCGTATTTAGTCTAACATAAGGTAATTCATAATATTATATTATATATTTTAATAAATGGTATTATTGCAAAAATTAATTAATTTTAAAAAACCGGGTTAGATCCACGGTTGAACCGGAAACTAACCATGACTCGGACCGTCGATTAAAGACCCGGTTTCAAAACATGGTTTTCAAGTGTTAGTTCTTAGGTATTCAGTGGAGCTCATTACACAATGTTTTTGAAACCGGGTTTTTGAATTCGACCCCGGCGAGTCCAACCGGGTCACCGGGTTACCGGTTCACCGGTTGGAACCGCCGGTGCAACCCGGTGTTACCAAAATATATATATATATATAATTATTTTTTTTTCAATAATTATGAAAGAAAATATATATATAAAAATCATGTAAATATTTCATAAATTAAGCTAAAGACTATTTATTAAATACATATAACATGTAAAATTAAAATTACGGCGCAAATCATATACAATTAACATGATTTTAGTTTGATAAAAAATAAGAAAAAACAAAACCCGGCGGTCTCATGACCGCGGTTGACCCGGTCACCGCAAACCGGTCAAACCGCGGCGTCCAAACCCCGGGTTCGAAAATAGTGAAACCCTGTTTTAATTTGACCCGTTTTTCGGCCGGAACCGGTTCAACCGGTTGACCCGCCGGGTCGAACCGGGTTTCAAAACGCTGCTCATACAGTATTCACGTGCATACTTTGAGCCTCATGCACGTCCACCCCTCCTAATCTAGCATAACATTTATTGTGTTCTCGGAGTATTATTTAATGAAAAAAAGAAGGAAAATAAAAAGGAAACGTAAAAGTTTGTGTTCTCGAGTACCACTTAAGGAGAAAAAGAAAATAAAATTTGATAATTTTTAAAGTAAAGTGTTTCCTCCGAAAATTGAGAGGAAAATATTTACTTTAAATTACTTTACTTTTCTTTATTAACAAAACTTAATAACAACACAGTGTGTTTATGCAACTTGTTAGTACAAAATATGTCACCGGGTAGGAGATGTTTCAAGATTGCTTGTTGGGTCGGGCCGGCAAGCCATCTTCGGGTTGTATCTTGCACTAAACAAAGTAACTGGATGATTTCCTGCACAAGTAAATGTATACCGTTAGCCTTACCGTGGGGACGGACCCCACGATTAGACTCCGGCGTGAGAGTAAGAACACATGGTATGAGAGGTATGTGTGTGTATTGAGAAAGGTGAGGAAATCATACCTTTTGGGGTGTTAGAGGACCCCCTTTTATAGGTGACTAATCACATTAATGTTGATTGGATGTTGACTAATCACATTAAATGCTGATTAATGTTGACTAATCACATTAAATGTTGATTAATGTTGACTAATCACATTAATGCTGATTAATGTTGACTAATCACATTAATGATGATTACTGTTGCCATATCCGGGCCAAGGCCAGGGTCCACATGTGGTTAGTACAGTCTAGGCCCAGAGGCCTGTTATACGTACTATACGTCATCAAGTCCCCCCAGTCTAGTATGATATGGTTCTTGATCATGTTATGCTAGACTTATGCTTTGTCTAGAGGTATCTTCCTTCTGAACCATACGCCGCTATTTGTGCTCGGATGCTTGGTTTCCCGTGTTTGAACGGTAAGGACCCCGTAAGAAGAATATTTTTTCTATAGTCGGGGTAACACTAGCATTGGCCAGGTACCATTCTTGTTCATCTCTTAGAAGAGGATGAGAAGAATTTATGATGATGGAGATGCTCTCCATATATTGCGTGATGATATGGGTAAAGGTATGTCTACCTTGTACCAGCTTGTAAAATAGTGCGAATATTATATTCGTCTTGAGACCAACGAGAATGTACTTCCGTGGCGGGGTTAATTATTAGGTTATCCATCCTGATGCGAATATGGCATTCGACTTACGGCCGACGGAGGACGTACTTCCGTGGCTGGGTTAATTATTAGGTTACCCATCCTGATGCGAATATGGCATTCGACTTACGGCCGACGGAGGACGTACTTCCGTGGCTGGGTTAATTATTAGGTTACCCGTCCTGATGCGAACATTACATTCGTCTTAAGACCAACGGAAGACGTACTTCCGTGGCTGGGTTAATTGTTAGGTTACCCGTCCTGATGCGAACATTACATTCGTCTTAAGACCAACAAAAGACGTACTTCCGTGGCTGGGTTAATTGTTAGGTTACCCATCCGATGTGAAAGAAAAAAAAGAACATTACATTCGTCTTAAGACCAACGGAAGACGTACTTCCGTGGCTGGGTTAATTGTTAGGTTACCCATCCTGTTGCGAACATTACATTCGTCTTAAGACCAACGGAAGACGTACTTCCGTGGCTGGGTTAATTGTTAGGTTACCCGTCCTGATGCGAACATTACATTCGTCTTAAGACCAACGGAAGACGTACTTCCGTGGCTGGGTTAATTGTTAGGTTACCCGTCCTGATGCGAACATTACATTCGTCTTAAGACCAACAGAAGACGTACTTCCGTGGCTGGGTTAATTATTAGGTTACCCATCCTGATGCGAATATGGCATCCGACTTACGGCCGACGAAGGACGTACTTCCGTGGCTGGGTTAATTATTAGGTTACCCGTCCTGATGCGAACATTACATTCGTCTTAAGACCAACGGAAGACGTACTTCCGTGGCTGGGTTAATTGTTAGGTTACCCGTCCTGATGCGAACATTACATTCGTCTTAAGACCAACGGAAGACGTACTTCCGTGGCTGGGTTAATTGTTAGGTTACCCGTCCTGATGCGAACATTACATTCGTCTTAAGACCAACGGAAGACGTACTTCCGTGGCTGGGTTAATTGTTAGGTTTGACCCATCCTGTTTCTGCGAACATTACATTCTCATAAGACCAAACGAAAAGAACCGTAACTTCCGTGTCTGGGTTATTAGTTAGGTGTTTTAATTTTTGTTACCCCGTCCTATGCGACATTACATTCGTCTTAAGACCAACAGAAAGACGTAACGTCCGTGGACCTTTGGGGTTAATAATTATGGGAGGTTACCCATCCTGATGCGAATATGGCATTCGACTTACGACCGATGGAGGACGTACTCCGTTGGCTGGGTAATTATTAGGTTAACCCGTCCTGATGCGGAGAGCATTACATTCGTCTTAAGACCCCCCCCAAAAACGAAAAGACTAACTTCCGGGCTGGTTAAGTGTAAGGTTACCCGTCCTGAAGCGAACATTACATTCGGTCTAAAGACCTACAAAGACGTCTTCCGTGGCTGGTTAATTATAGGTTACCCCATCCGGGGGGGGGGGGGGGGGGGGGGGGGTGATGCGAAATGTGCATTCGACTTACGCCGAGCGGAGGACGTACTTCCGTGGCTGGGTTAATTATTAGGTTACCCGTCCTGATGCGAACATTACATTCGTCTTAAGACCAACGGAAGACGTACTTCCATGGCTGGGTTAATTGTTAGGTTACCCGTCCTATGCGAATATTACATCGTCTTAAGACCAACGGAAGACGTACTTTCGTGGCTGGGTTAATTGTTAGGTTACCCGTCCTGAGGCGAAACATTACATTCTTCTTAAGACCAACGGAAGACGTACTTCCGTGGCTGGTTTAATTGTATAGGTTTACCCGTCCTGGGCGAACATTAAATTCGTCTAAGACCAACGAAGACGTACTTCCGTGGCTGGTTTAATTGTTAGGTTACCCGTCCGGAAGCGAACATTCATTCTCTTAAGACCAACGAAAGACTACCTTCCGTGTGCTGGTTAATTGTTAGTTACCCGTCCTGATGCGAATATTGCATACGTCTGTGAGTATTGGGCTTGCAATGCCTCTTACAGTACTTGAGTTAATTTTGTAGGTTACTCAGCCTCACTTTAGAATTGCAATTTTCTAATGTTCTTAGAATCCGGAAGATATTTGTGTGCAAGGAACTTTGTTTGTTCGCACAGAGTTAATTGGGGTTACCTGGCCCACTGTTTAAAAAACATTTACACGTATACCTTTTTAATCAGGGCAAAGTAGTATTTCACGTGTATTAAAAATAAATGTTGGGATAATATCAAAAATGATGTAGTCAATGGTGTTATCATACCATTATAGCCCCTCAAGTTTAGTGATGCTAAACTATATTAGTAGCATTAAACTTAATACATAGCATTTAGATGACATTTTTATAGAACATCTATTTCATGTGTATTACTTACGAAACATGGAGTTTATAAGACTGATAACTCGATCGTGTGTCTAGATATAAATTCATGTGACACTGAGCTTATTAGAAAGATAGCTTAACCATACGTGATATGGTGGTATTATTTAGTGCTACCATTTTATTAGTACTCAAGTCGTATAAGGAAATTAAGCATTCCTATTTCTCTCATGAAGAGATGTATTGCTCATGTAGATATGAAACACGAGGTGTTCGTTCATATGTCATGTCCCGATTTCGGAAATTAAATTCGTGTATTAACGCAAATGTGCTTATATGAGTTAATAGCAATATGATTTATCATTTACACATGTGGTAAATAATGTCAAGAACTGTTTGTACGTTTATTCAAGTCAACTTTCTACGTGGCATGTATATCTTCGCATGTGTTAGGCCAGACTAAGAGCAATCTAGATGACACAACAAAGCATATAGCGTCCATTTATTCTTAGTGGAGGGAGGCCCAGAACTAGGTTGGCGTGTTTATAAGAAAGAACCATGTGTTATTTTTTAGTTTTTCTTTCCACAAGATATATCAAAACAGGACTTTGTAACTTGTTTTAGGTGGAAGCCACAAGTTGTTTGATAAAATACAATAAATAATTGTATGTGGTACCTCACATCAGCAAAAAGTATGCAGTTTTAAACTTTCATGGCGTCAGATACATTATGAAGATAAATGAGAGAACTTCACAGATTTTTGTTGAGGTGATATTTGTAAAAATCACATGAAGTTTATTGTTTTGGTAAACCAATTTTTCACGCATTGCAGAATGCATGGTATGAAAAAGACAAAAATACAAAGGTTTTAGATTTACCGACTTTTAGAACGGAATTGATTTTGTGTCTTTCGATTGCTATGAAGAACACGAATCACGTTTTATTCGCGTCCCACGGATGCGCCAACTTCTAGTTAGGAACAAAAATGTCACCGGGTATGAGAGTAGGTTCAAGAATTGCTTGTTGGGTCGGACCGCAACCATCTTCGGTTTTAGCACTAAACAAAGTAACTGGATGATTTCCTGCACAAGTAAAGGTATACCGTTAGCCTTACCGTGGGGACGGACCCCACGATTAGACTCCGGCGTGAGAGTAAGAACACATTATGAGAGGTATGTGTGTGTATTGAGAAAGGTGAGAAGATCATACTTTTTGGGGTGTCAAGACCCCCTTATAGTGACTAATCACATTAATGCTGATTGGATGTTGACTAATCACATTAAATGCTAATTAATGTTGACTAATCACATTAAATGTTGATTAATGTTGACTAATCACATTAATGCTGATTAATGTTGACTAATCACATTAATGATGATTACTGTTGCCATATCCGGGTCAAGGCCAGGGTCCACATGTGGTTAGTACAGTCTAGGCCCAGAGGCCTGTTATACGTACTATACGTCATCAAAACTTCTCGTCAAAGGAAACCTTTTGTTGGCGATAAGATCATATTTTTTTATTATTATTTTTAAGACATTTTAAAACAAAACATGTCCTTTTATATTTATATTATCATGCCATTAGCTTGAGCAATGAAATTATAGTAGTAGTTAAGAAATGAAACAAAACGGGGTGGGTCGTGGAATAATAAATTAAGGTCCGATCCTTAATTGTAAAAATGACATTCCAACTGACGTCGGTTCAAATAATCCAAATAGGACCCGAACCCGACAATGACTACGGACTCATAACTCCCCACGTGGTTTCATTTTAATTATCGTTGTCCGCCTGAAAAGGTTACCGACACCAAACCCCAATGCACCCCATTACTCCAATGAAACTAAAACTACCGCAATCCCCCACGTGAGACAAGTACCCGTACCTCACGAAGAACCAACAACCAAACCCACCAGAATCAAACCCACTACTAAACTCAACAATAAAGTTTCTCGATAACACAACTACACACTTACACATATTTGGATATCCTAAAAAGAAACCCTTTTACCATTGATACTACATTACATAATTTTCTATATAATAATGTAAATATTAATTTATGCGATAAAGATAATATAGTAAATTCAAATAAATTTATATCAAATAAATAGATTATTAACCGGATAATTATTTAAGAGAAACTAGAAATGAAAAGTGACAAATAATAATTGAGACGAAGGTATATATATTTATTATATCAGGTGGCCTTCAGTTTGTTAATTTGTAGAAAAATCCAGCTTTTAGATAACCGTAAGCCACGTACATTCTTACAGTTTCTCACTATGATTAGGTCCCAACAAGCTAGATATTCGCCGATTGCCGCGGACATAAATTGTTCGAAACGAATTTCGAAAGAAATATTGAGTGGAATTTGACCGACGTTGGCGGTTGAGCTGACTATTTATGCAACACATGTGATTTTATGTCACTGAACAATTTTTTAACATCACGAATTTGAATGAGTGTTTGTTACGTTGGGACGAAGAAAACGTTATTTAAGAGACGAAAATTAAAAAAAAATTTTTGAGAATATAGTTAATTATATAAGAAAGTCCTAATAGTTAAAAGTATGAGGTAACGTTTTGTAAAAAAAATTTCCCTATTTATTTTAAACTTCAGAAATTTTTTAAAAAATCGTGCGTATGTCAAGAAGCATTCAATATTATAGACTCGTATGTTCGCAATAGAAAAGATAGTTCCGATGGGTATTTTTTAACTGAAAACTCGGTAAATATGTGCTATATATTTGATAAATAAAATTTATTATATAAAAAAACGTAGAATAATTAAAAGTTTGAGGTTCGTTTAGTAACTTTTTTTTTTATATTTGTTTGGCCTCTTAGGTTGTTTTGGCTAAGTTATCGCACAGTCAAAACGACGCATTTTATGTAACGGAAATGATAAATTATTTTAATATTGAAGATCATAGTTAACGATGAGAACATGAATGACTATCACAATATATAAATATTTAAATATAAAAGTTACCATTTATAAGTATGATATCAAAGATGTAAAAACGCGAATCAGTCTGTAACACCCCCAAAATGGGTCGCAGCGGAATAAGGATCCGGGGCATGTTACTTCAAGATCAACAGCACAAGATATATATAAGAACGACACAAAAGTCGTTTAAACTGATACATTGGATTTAAATAAAAGACATATTACAAAAGCTTATAGCTTTACTTAGTTCTTTATGTTCTTTGTTTCACATTACAAAAGACAACATACATTTCCCAAAACATGATATACATAAGTCTTTAACTGTACAATCCAAAACATAATCCAATGAGCATCCTTACATCTCGTGCCTAAAAGACCTTCCTGAAAACATTGCTTAAAACGTCAACAAAATTGTTGGTGAATTCATAGGTTTATGTATTTAAATTATGCAGGACCGCAAGATTTTCCCGTGATGTTACAACAGATGCCAACAATCACAAAACCAGATTATTGTTGCACTAAGCTCATGACACCGAAGCTCAACCTATATTTGCTATTTTAGCAGTTATTTGCCCGTACAGATGTTGTAACCCGCAACATCCAAGTCCGACATGGTCAACGTTCGTTCCCAGTGATAGCTAATCACCCAAATGGGGAGGTTAATCCCAATAGATCTATTTATAACATTCGCGCTCACATAATGCAATTAACAACTACATCTATGCAATTGGGGGGGGGGTGGGGGGGGGGGGGGGGGGGGGGGACAAGTTCATGAATAATGGGCTAGGAGGGTATTGCTACCTTAGGCAACACATCAATCAATATACTTTCAACACTTCGTCCCATTTTATAAAAACAAAGCATGTTCTTCACCCCTAAATAATAATAGATCAGTAAAACTGTAAAAAGTGGGGCTATGAACTCACCTTGAGTAGCAGATAGCTCAATTTATCTCCAATAAAACACACCCAAGACGATAAATGCAACCTATTTAAATTAAGGCTGTATAAGTACTGAGTACTTTAATTAACATTGAATACAATCTTATAGTTGTTACATCGTACTATCGTTCGGGCTATCATAAATAAAGAGGTCATGACATGACGTACGAGGAGTTTAGGACACTTTAAATCGTAAATCCAACAACTCATTGATACGCCATCCGAAGAGGCCTCATTATGAAACTCCCTAGTAATATAGTTACTTTGATGAACACTCATATCTTATATACATAATCACCGACTAATCATTTTAGTAAAATAGTATTTATAAAGTGAAAATGTTTATAAATATACTTTTCGTAAAATGACCTAACTTGTCCGTTTAAGCCCGTTGCTCGCGTTTTCATTACGTCACGTCTCGTAGTAAGACGAGCGAGATCAAAATAATACATTTTAAAGTTTTTTTTTTAAAATTCTGTGATGAATAGTAAAATTACTGTTCATGACAGCTATATACCCGTTTTTACGTCTTAATTAGCGTAAACTCGTAATCGCGATAACTTATTCGTTTTAACTCCGATTTTAGTGATTCCTTCGAGTACGTTCTCGTTATTAAAAGATTTATAATATTTTACAAAGTTGTCCACTGATGAATAGTGATTTTTACTGTTCATAGTTTATAAAATTACTTTATAAATTTAATTATCGAAAACGTCGTAGGTTTATTCGTTATAAGTCTCCGTTTATAATGTTTCTTGCGTGTACGATCTCGAAATCAAAAGTTTATATCATTATTTTAGATTATTTTAAAAATAAATGTTGCGTAATGAATAGTAAACTTTTTATAAAAATAGTTTTATAAGTATGTTATAGTCGTAAACTCGTTTTTATAACGTATATTTTTCGTTATAAGATCGGTTTTTCAAGTTCTTAATCATTATGGATATCGTCACGAGACGTATTGATTTTTTATAAAATATCATAACCTACTGTCCAAAATTCGTATTTGGACAGCCCCTAAGTATTTAATATTTGTTTCTTTATAAAACCTTGTTTTATGTATTTATTAAGTTAGTAGTTTACTATAAAAACTCTTATAACCATATTTTACATATGTGGTACTTATAATAAGGTCTAATATCATCCATAGTCCTTATAATTTCATTGTAACAAGTTCAACCCTTTTACTTCATTATTTTCACATGTGAAGTTAAGAAACCTTATAAACCCAAATTTCACCTAAACATTGTTTATACTTAATCAATTATGTTAACATACTTTTATTTTTACTTTTCCATGATAATATAGGAACAAATGACGATAAGAAAAGTTGTATATAATCGATAAACATAATTAATAACTCATTTTTCATATTCGAAAGTCAATTAGTGGTGATTTATTGCTATATATACATGTTAACACCTAAAATTATAATAAGACATAAAAGTATGAAGAATTTAAGAAACTAGTAATAGAAGTAAGAGATGTGAAATAAGTTCCTAAACTCGTGTTTAGATCAAAAACAAGCTTTTCAAGCTTATAACCCAAGATTAGGTTTCAAACCCTAATCTTTCCTTTTTCTTCTATTACTTGAAAACGATGAACCAGATGCTTCCCAACAGCCTTATAATACCTTAAGTATGTTGTGTAATAGGTTGTATATACTTAGAAAATCAAAAGTATGAATTGTTGTGGTGTCTTTAATTGCCGTGGATTTAAGGGTTTATAAAAGGGAGAATATAAGAATTTATTGGTTAAGTATATAAGTAAAGAAAAGTGCATGCATGCCTTGCTATTTATAGTATAAATATCATCACTAAACTTAACCATATAACGTTTCTAACCCTATTTGGCGGTGAGTTTAACAAGTCAAGTTGGTAAAGTGTGTAAGAGTTACTTTATGAAATTATCAGATTATTATTTTTAACTTGTAAAGTCTTGTCTCATCCATCTAATTTCGACATATATACTATATATATATAAATAAATTTGATGTAATTTTTAGTTATTTTGAGTATTGGGTATAATCGTGGGTATTTGATTAGGCGTAGTTAGATTTTAGAACTTCCGGGTATGCCTAAACGTATTTATTATAACGTACCATTTTCACCGTAGCCAATAAAAATAAGATGAACAAAGTCATTAATTATCCTCATAATAATCATATAACACTTGCTTGATACAAACATTTAATCGTTTAATGCCCGTTTACATTGTATGATCATTTTTAGTTTACGCGATTTAACTTAAAGTTTACGGTTTAAGAGTAAACGCGTAAAACCCTAAAAATAAATTATGAATTTCATAATGTCATACAATGACCTAAAATACGAGGTGTTATAGTCTCCCCCCGTTAAATGAGCCTTGTCCTCAAGGCTTATCACACAGCACTTGATGACGGTGCAGTCTTGGTGAAGAGGTGTGGATATTTCTTCTTGAATTGATCTTCACGTTCCCATGTAAACTCAGGACCTCTCTTGGAGTTCCATCGAACCTTGACTAATGGGATACGGCTTCGCTTCAACCGTTTAACTTCACGATCTGTGATCTCTATAGGTTCCTCGACAAACTGAAGCTTGTCATCAAAATGAAGTCCATCCAACGGATGCTAAGGGTTCTTCGGCAAACTACTTCTTAAGTTTGGACACGTGAAATGTATTATGAACTCTGCTCAGCTCCTCAGGAAGCTCGAGCTTGTATGCAACGTCTCCAACCCTTTTTATTACCTTGAAAGGTCCAACAAACCTGGGATTTAATTTCCCTCGTTTGCCAAAACGTACAACCCCTTTCCAAGGCGAAACCTTGAGCATCACTTTTCCACCAACCTCAAAATTCATCGCTTACACTTCCAAATCAGCGTAAGCTCTTTGCCTATCACAGCACTTGCATCCTTTGTTTAACTGAATGATTCTCTCAGTCTCTCTTGTACTATCCTCATGACCGGTGAGTTGAACTTCTCCAACCTCAGCCCAACAAACAGGCGAACGACATTTTCTACCGTAAAGTGCCTCAAAGGGTGCAGCCTTAATGCTAGCATGATAACTGTTATTGTATGAAAACTCGACCAATGGCAAATGTTTAACCCAACCATTCCCAAAGTCGATCACACAAGCTCTAAGCATATCTTCGAAGTTTGAATAGTTTCTCTCGCTTTGTCCGGTCAGTTTAGCGATGATATGCCGTACTCATATCTAAACTTGTACCCAAAGCTTTCTGAAGCGACCTCCAGAAATTCGATGCGAACCTAGGGTCACGATCACAAATAATCGAGACCGGTATTCCATGCCTTGTTACTACTTCTTTCAGGTACATTCTCGCTAGTTTCTCCAGAGGGTCAGTTTCTTTCATGGGTATAAAGATTGCTGACTTTGTAAGACGGTCAACGATTACCCAAATGGTGTCATACCCTTGTGATGACTTAGGAAGCTTTGTGACAAAATCCATCGTGATATTGTCCCCTCCTTGAGGTATCGATCGGTTGGAACCAACCACCCGATTGTCTCTGATGTTCAGCCTTGACCTTAGCACAGGTCAAGCACTTGCTAACATAGGTGGCGATATCAGCTTTCATATTGGGCCACCAATATAGCTTCTTTACGTCTTGGTACATTTTCTCGGAACCTGGATGGATAGAATACTTCGACTTGTGGGACTCGTGCATGATCACAGTCCGCAAATCGCCATAACAAGGTAACCAACTCCTGCCATTGAGGCATAGGGTTCCATCCGTACGAGGTTCCAACTTTTCTGTTCTAATTGCCTCTGGATATTTAGCATTTTCAATCAGCATACCTCCAACATCCTCACTCTTGATGTTTTCTGGTTTCCGTGCTTCAGTCTGAGCATTTAAGATTTGCTTAGGAAGATCCAAGCCAATAGTCATGACTAAAGCTCGAACTCTTAACGGTGGTTCCCGTTCTTTCCTGCTCAAAGCATCAGCAACGACATTTGCCTTCCCTGGGTGATAACGAAATCGCAATCGAATCACTTCAGCAACTTCTAACCATCGGCGTTGTCTCATGTTCAATTCCTTCTGATTAAGGATGTGTTGTAAACTCTTATGATCAGTGAACACGTACACTTGGTACCATACAAATAGTGCCTCCAAATCTTCATAGCGAACACTACTGCTCAAGTTCCAATCATGAGTAGATAGTATTTTCTCATGGATCTTAACTGACGTGATGCATAAGAAAAAACTTTTCCCTTGCATCAACACAGCGCCAAACCCTTCTTGAATGCATCGCATTAATACGATAAAATCTTCACTTCCTTCGGGAAAGCCAGAATTGGTGCACTACACAACTTCTGCTTCAATAACTGGAACGCTGCCTCTTGTTTATCACCCCACTCAAACTTGACCTTCTTTTTAAGTGTGCTTGGTCATTGTTTGGCGATCTTTTAAAACCCTTCAATGAATCGTCGATAATAACCAAGCAAGACCTAAAAACTGACGAATCTACGTTTGGTGTCTTAGAGATGCCCATCTTTAACAGATTTCAGATCTGGCTTGGATCTACGTGAATGCCTTTATTATCAATCACGTGACGAGGAAACGTACTTTGGGACTAAAATATACACTTGAAAATTTTGCATACAACTCCTCTTTTTCAACAACTCTAATATTATCATCAGATGCTCTTCACGCTTCTTGCTTGCTCTTGGAATAGATCAAAATATCGTCAATAAAGACAAATACGAAGTTGTCCAATAAGGTTTGCACACACGGTTCATGCGGTCCATTAAACACAGCAGGTGCGTTGGTCAAACCAAACGCCAGACTTGGAATTCGTAATGTCCGATATCGAGTTCAAAAGGCAGTCTGTCAGATGTCCTCTTCTCGAACCCCTTAATTGGTGATATCCTGACCTTAGGTCCGATCTTGAGTAGCCACTCGACCCCTTGAAAGTTGTCCACATAAGTCATAATTTCTTGGTAGTGGAATAACGTTCTTCACCGTTAGTTTGTTTAGTTCCGCGATAATCTATGCACATCCGTACCGATCCAACTTTCTTCTATGACGAATAGAACTGGAGCTCCCCTGTGTGACGAACTAGGTCATTATAAAGCCTTTGTCGGAAAGCTCTTGTAGTTGAACCAACCAATTCTTTCATTTCTGAGAGGCCCAATCGATAAGGTGTCCCGTCGCCTACAGGTGCATCACCAGGTACATATACGATATAGAAATTCCACTTGTCAGGTAGGTGAAGACCTGGCAAGTCCTCGGAAATACTCGGGAAAATTTGTAGACGATCGGTACATCTTGAGTGCTTCATCCTTCCGACTTGTCTCCAGTCTCTTGATGGTAAAATGTGCCAAAAAGACGTGACATCCTTGTAGCAGATACTTCTGGGCCTTGGTGCACGAGATGATGTTTAATCGAGTCCCGCATTTATTTCTACTTCCGTCTTCATGAAAAATTAAGATTTCGCTCCTAAAAGGAATACGAACGATCTTCTTAGCACAGTCAATAACGGCTTGGTATTTCGTCACCAATCCATGCCAATTATGATGTCATAAGTACCCATTTCCGACAGGCATTATGTCGATGTGAAACAGATGGTTTCAGAAAATTGTAACGTGCAACCCAGTAATACCATATTTACCCAAATTATTCTACATCAGCTAATTCAAGTTATACCATGATCTAATGTAGTTGGGGTATATATAATCAAAGCACTAAATTGAGTAGACACGAACTTCTATCCGCAGCAGTATCAAATAAAATTGGGAAGCACAAGGTTGTTTATGAGAAACGAACCCTCACAACGTTTGTTGCTGCGGTTTTGCCCTGCAACTCCCACTACAATAAGCCCTGGCTAACCGCTACCATTTTCCCTGAATTTCTTTGTTCTTCCACTGGGCAGTTGCTCCTGTAGTGGCCTGGAGTACCCACACTTTAAAGCAAACGATGGCATTTGTATTTGCCCTTTGGCTCATGTTGTTGTTGTTACGGATGTTTATGTTATTATTGTTATTGAGCGGTGTTGATTGGTTTGGCAGTCGCAGGCCGGCTCCTACAGTCCTTGGCCAGGTGGCCAAGTTTCCTGCAGTTAGTGCATTTTGGTGTACAAGGACCGTGATGGTTGAAGTTACACTTGGGACATCGAGGTTTAGTCCCCTCATACGGTTTCCTGTCACCGTTCCCGGCAGCATAAGCCCTGCCTGTGTTTTGCCTTTTATTCTGCTGGTAGGTTTGATTGTTCTGGGAAAGATCATCATACTTCCTTTTCCTTTCTGCCTGACGTTCAGCATAGGCATGGGTCTTATCCTCCATCAACTCAGTTGTAAACTCAATCACTTCTTGCATGGTCTTTGACTTTGATGCTTTTACACTGCCAAGTATCATATCGGGTAAGCCACCGATATACTTTTCAATCTTGTCTACCTCTTCTGGGAACATCCTGGAACACATCAAGGCTAGTTGCTGAAATCGTCGATTATAGGCCACCACATCGGTGCCCTTAACCTTTAGGTTCCACATTTCAGTTTCAATCTTCTTGATCTCACCCTTCGGGCAGTATTTATCAGTCATCATTTTCTTCAGTGCTGCCCATGGCATGGCATGAGCTACTTCTGGAGTGGTGGTCTTAACATGGGAATTCCACCATGTAAGAGCATCGTCTTGCAGAGTGCAAGTCGCGAATTTGACTTGGCTAGTTTGCTGGGCAAATTGCAATGCTAAACACAGATACCATTTCTCGAACCATCGAGTGAGTCCGACGACTCCCTCAGTGCCTTTGAAGTCCAAAGGTTTACATTTCAAGAATTCAGAGTAAGAGCATTCACGAGCAGTTTGTGCTGGCCTTGGTCCTGAACCATTGCTATTATAGCCATTTCGGGTCATAGCCCGTGCTGCCAAAACAGCAGTGACACCCTCGTCGATCATGGCCTGCAGTTGGGCACTGGTGACCGAAGTGGTGGTAGTAGGGTCTGTGACCGGTGGTGGAGTTGTAGTAACTGGTGGTGGAGTTGTAGTGACTGGTCTTGACCTCGTGGTTCTTGTGGGCCTTCCTCTTGGTGCCATTTTCTTAAATCACAAGAAAACATAACACCCGTTAGATTTCAAAAATCTTAACCATAACCCGATGTATACATAATGAATAAAACGAGATCACAACACAAGGTGAAATACACAACAGTATTGAAATTAACAAATCGACATTCATTCACAATAAACTCGATTTCATATAAAACATAATCCATCCTTTTCATATATAACTTGGAAAATAATACATGATTGGTTTATATACAAACGATCCAAAAAAACTAGATTACAAGACAAAAAAACTATAGCCATACTAGCGAATATACTCCGTAATACTTAGTAGCTGTACAAAGTAGCCGAATGATGAACAAAAAGATCTAAACAAAGGTGAGCTAGTCAAAACAAAAGATCTATACGGTCTGGCTAGTTGGGGGGGTTAGCTGGGAACAACCCATAATACTTAACAGACTGTATAGTAGCTACAATCATAATCCAGTCTAAGTACTGCTACCGGCCTCCTCTGGTAGCTCTGGCTCTGCAGGATCCTTAGCAGGTCCCTGCTGTCTCTGCATCTCGATCATCTGAGCCTTGAGGCTCTTCACTATCTTTAGGGTCTCTACTAACTGCCTCTGCCTCCGATAGTCTGCTTTCAGCAGCTCTGAAATCACTGTCTGTCTCCTCTGGTCTGCTGCCCGTAACTCAACGATCTCGGACTGCTGAGCCATGACCGTAGTCCGCAGTGACATGCCCTCAGAATGCGTCTGGTCACAAGCATCCATCGATTGTGCCCAAGCGGCACGTGATAATCTGGCCTCCTCCTCCATCAGAACGGCTGTGCGTCTATGGAAGGGCCTATCACTCTCCAACATGTTGACTCGGGCTCTAAGTAGAGCTCGGTCATACCGTGCATCATCCAGCTGAGAATATATGATCTCATCCTCCTCGTCAACAGTAGAAGACAACTCAATAACTCTCTGGTTGACCCCCTCTAGGGTGGTCGGTGCAATCTCCTGGATGGCTCCTACAAGGTCATCCCATGTATCCCTAATACCATAGCCTAACTCTCTAGACATCCGGCGTCCTGGAGCGGCCTCTAACGTATCAGCAAATCCATAAAGGTCTGCCCTAGCTGTGGTAGGTCCAACCTGCCTAGCAGTCCCAGCTGCCGAACTCTCCCCGACCTCGTATCCAGGACCAGGAGTAGTACGACACAGCCTCTTACGAAGCGGTAAACACATCTCAGGCATCTCAGTCTCATGAACATGAGATGGTAGTGCATCTCTCTGTCTAATCCCAGCTCTCGTTATCCTGAGACCATCAACATATGTAGGGCTAATGGGTGGTGGTATAGGTAATGGTGGAGAGGGTATCTGAGGAAGTGGTGATGAGTATGGAGAGAGAGGTGATGGTGGTGGAGTAGGTAAGGCTAACACTCTCTCAGCAACTTCCTCGGAGAGGAAAGGTGTCGGCGCCTGGGTTCGGATGGACATCCTAGCCGTGACGCGATAAGCAATGTATGGGTCCTGGTCAGCTGAAATAGGCAACATCTGTTAGGCTCAGCAGGAGCTAAGTTGCTCAATCATTGGCATCAATCACCATCATCTCCTCTGTCAGCAGGATAGTCGGCTGGATCCTCCTCAGGATCCTCCTCGTCATCCATCTCTCTCAACAACAACACACACACACACACACACACACACACAAGAAGAGAGATGGATGACGAGGAGAATCCTGAGGTAGGGAGCCAGCCGACTATCCTCTAACAGAGGAGGATGATGATGATGATAGCCAATGATGAGCACTGTAGCTCCTTCTGAGACCTACAGATGGTTGCTTATCACTGACCAGGACCTCCATAAGCATTGCTTTATTCCGTGTCACAGCTAGATTTCCAACCGAACCCAGGCGCCGAAACCTTTCCTCTCCGAGAATTGCTAGAAAGAGTGTTAAGCCTTACCTACTCCCACCAACCCTCACCCTCTCTCTCCATACTCAATTCACCACTCCTCAGCTACACTCTCCACCATTAGCCTATAGCCACACCACCCATTAGCCCTAACATATTGATGGATCTCTGGGATCCCGTAGCCTGCTGGGATTAGCAGAGAGATGCACTACTCATCTCATGTCATGAGACTGGATGCCTGAGATGTGTTTTACCGCTTCGTAGAGGCTGTTGTCGTACTACCCTGGACCCTAGGATACGAGGTCGGGAGATTCGGCAGCTGGGACTGCTAGGCGGGTTGGACCTACCACAGCTAGGGCAGACCTTTACGGATTTGCAGATACGTTAGAGGCCGCTCCAGGACGCCGGATGTCTAGAGAGTTAGGCTATGGTATTAGGGATACTTGGGATGATCTTGTTGGAGCCATCCAGGAGATAGCACCGACCACCCTAGAGGGGGTCAACCAGAGAGTTATTGAGTTGTCTTCTACTGTTGACGAGGAGGATGAGATCATATATTCTCAGCTAGATGATGCACGGTATGACCGAGCTCTACTTAGAGCCCGAGTCAACATGTTGGAGAGTGATAGGCCCTTCCATGGACGCACAGCCGTTCTGATGGAGGAGGAGGCCAGATTATCACGTGCCGCTTGGGCACAATCGATGGATGCTTGTGACCAGACGCATTCTGAGGGCATGTCACTGCGGACTACGGTCATGACCCAGCAGTCCGAGATCGTTGAGTTACGGGCAGCAGACCAGAGGAGACAGACAGTGATTTCAGAGCTGCTGAAAGCAGACTATCGGAGGCAGAGGCAGTTAGTAGAGACCCTGAAGATAGTGAAGAGCCTCAAGGCTCAGATGATCGAGATACAGAGACAGCAGGGACCTGCTAAGGATCCTGCAGAGCCAGAGCTACCAGAGGAGGCCGGTAGGCTACCAGAGGAGGGCCAGTACAGTTCTAGACAGGATTATGATTGTATCTACGGTACATTCTGTTAAGTTATTATGGTTGTTGTCCCAGCTAGCAGACTGTTATAGATCTTTTGTTTGACTAGCTACTTTTGTTAGATCTTTGTTCAATGGATCGCTACCATGTACATATCGGCTACTTTGTACAGCCTACTAAGTATTACGAGTATATCTCGGCTAGTATGGCTTTAGGTTATTTTGTCTTGTAACCTAAGTGTTGTGATCGTTTGTATTTAAACCAATCATGTATTATTTTCCCAAGTTATATATGGAAAGGATGGATTATGTTTTATATAAAATCGAATTTATTGTGAATGAATGTCGATTTGTTAATTTCAATACTGTTGTGTATTTCACCATGTGTTGTGATCTCGTTTTATTTATTATGTATACATCGGGTTATGGTTAAGATTTTTTTTTTTGAAATCTAACGGGTGTTATGTTTTCTTGTGATTTAAGAAAATGGCACCAAGAGGAAGGCCCACAAGAACCACGAGGTCAAGGCCAGTCACCGCGACTCCCCCACCAGTCACCACAACTCCCCCACCAGTCACAGACCCTACTACCACCACTTCGGTCACCAGTGCCCAACTGCAGGCCATGATCGACGAGGGTGTCACTGCTGTGTTGGCAGCACGTGCTACGACCCGAAATGGCGATGATAGCCATACCTCGGGAACTGGTGCAAGAAGGAATGAACGCACCGTTCGGGAGTGCACTTATCAGGACTTCATGAAATGTCAACCCTTATTCTTCAGGGGTACAGAAGGAGCGGTCAACTTGACCCAGTGGTTTGAGAGGATGGAAACCGTGTTTCGCATAAGTAACTGCACTGTGGAGAATCAAGTGAAGTTTGCCACTTGTACTCTTATGGGAACTGCTCTAACATGGTGGAACTCACATGCTAGGACAGTGACTAATGAGGTGGCATATGCAATGACGTGGTCTGACTTGAAGAAGAAGATGACAACTAAATATTGTCCGAGGAATGAAATCAAGAAGATTGAGGTAGAGTTGTGGAACCTAAAAAAGTAAAAAGGCACCGATGTGGTAGCTTACAAACACGTTTCCAGGAACTGGCATTGCTGAGTGACAGGATGTTCCCTGAAGAGACTGACAAAATTGAAAGATATGTCGGTGGGATGCCCGACCTAATTTACTCAAGTGTTGTGGCATCGAAGCCAAAGACCATGCAGGAGGCTATTGAGATGGCGACTGAATTGATGGATAGGAGAAATAACACTTTTGCTGAGAGACAGGCAGAAAACAAGAGGAAGTTTGAAGATACTCCTCGAAATAACCAAACCCAACACACAACAAAAGCAGAACACAGGCAGGTTATGCTGCGGAACGGTTTGACAAGAAATCGTATGAAGGGACTAAACCTCTATGTCCCAAGTGTAACTTCAACCATTACGGTCCTTGTATACCAACATGCACTAACTACAAGAAGCTTGGCCACCTGGCCACGGACTGTAGGAGCCGGCCTGCAACTGCAAATAACATCAACAACCGCAATAACAATAACAACAACAACCGCAATAACAATAACAACAACAACCGCAACAACAATAACAACAACAATCGTAACACAATCCAACCCGAGAAGCCAAGGGTAATACCAATGCCATAGTTTGCTTTGAGTGTGGGACTCCAGGCCACTTCAGGAAGGACTGCCCCCAGTGGAAGAACAAGAATCAGGGAAATGGTAACGGTGTAGCCAGGGTTTATGCAGTGGGAGTTGCAGGGCAAAACCCGAACAACAACGTTGTGACGGGCACGTTTCTCCTAAATAACCGTTGTGCTTCCATTTTGTTTGGATACTGGTGCGGATAGAAGTATTTGTGTCTACTAATTTAGTACCTTGTTTAATATAACCCCCACTTACATTAAGATCAGGTTATTATGTTGAATTAGTGATGGTAGAATAATTTGGGTAATCGGTTTACTGGGTTGCACGTTAAATTTTCTGAACCATCCGTTTCACGTCGACCTATGCCTGTAGAAATGGGTACTTATGACGTCATATTTAGCATGGACTGGTGACGAAATACAGCCGTTATTGACTATCTAAGAAGACGTTGTATTCCCTTTGGGAGCGAAATCTAAATTTTTCATGGAGAAGGAAGTAGATAAACGCAGGACTCGATTAAACAATATCCTCGTGCACAAGGCCCAGGAAGTATCTGCTACAAGGATGTCAAGTCTTTATGGCAACATATTACCGTAAAGGAGAAAAAAACAAAAATGGGACAAGTCGAAGATGAAGCAACTGCAGATGTACCCGATCGTTAAAAATTTTCGAAGTATTTCCCGAGACTTGCCAGGTCTTTACACCTACCAGACATGTGAATTTCACAATGATCTAGTACCTGGGTTGCCGCACCTGTAGCACGGGAACCTTATCGATTTGGCACCATCAGAATGAAAGAATTTGGGGATCAACTACAAGAGCTTTCCGACAAAGGCTTTATAAGACCTAGTTCGTCACCATGGGGAGCTCCAGTTCTATTCGTCAAGAAGAAAGATGGATCGTTACGGATGTGCATAGATTATCGGAACTAAAACAAATAACAGTGAGAACCGTTCCGTGACCAGAATTGATGGGACTTATTTGAACAACTTCAAGGGTTCGAGTGTCTACTCGAAGATCGACCTAAGGTCAGGTTATCACCAATTTAGGGTCAGAAGAAGACATTCTCGAAGACTGTCCTTCAGAATCGATTATGGACATTATTGAATTACAAGTTATGCGTTTGGTTAGACAACGCACCTGCTGTGTTTATGGACCTCATGAACGAGTGTGCCAAACCTTATTGGACAACTTCATAAATGTCTTTATTGATGATATTTGATCTATTCCAAGACAAGCAAGAGCACGAAGTGCATCTGAAGATAATAATTGGCGTTGTTGAAGAAGAGGAGTGTAGCAAAATTTTCCAAGTGTGAATTTAGGATGCCTCAAGGTACAGTTCCTCGGTCACGTGATGATAATAGAAGCATTCATGAGGATCAGCAAGATCGAATCGTTAAAGATGGGGATCTTAAGAAGACAAACGGGATTCGTCTTGTTTTTAGGTTTTGACTGGGTATTACCGACGATTCATTGAAGGGTTTTCAAAGACGCCAAACCAATGACCAAGCTCACTCAAAGAAGGTCAAGTTTGGAGTGGGGTGACAAACAAGAGACAGCGTTCCAGTTATTGAAGGCAGAAGTGTGTAGTGCACCCATTTGCTTGCCGAAAGGAAGTGAAAGATTTTTTATGTATATGCGATGTTCGATCAAGGGTTTGGCGGTTTTGTTGATGCAAGGGAAAAGGTTATTTCTTATGCATACGCCAGTAAAGATCATGAGAAAAACTATACTACTCATTGATCTGGAACTTGGAGAGTCGTGTTCGCTCTGAGATTTGGAGGCACTATCTGTATGGTACCGAAAGTGTACGGTGTTCACCTGATCATAAGGTGTTTGTACAGCATTATTCTTAATCAGAAGAATTGAACATGAGACAACGCCGATGGTTAGAGTTGCTTAGTGATTACGATTGCGATATTCGTTATCACCCAGGGAAGGCAAATGTCGTTGCTGATGCTTTAAGCAGGAAAGAACGGAAACCACCGTTAAGAGTTCGAGCTTTAGTCATGACAATTTGCTGTCGAGCCTTTCCTATGCAAATCTTGGATGCTCAGACTTGAAGCACGGAAACAGAAAAATCAAGAATGAGATGTTGGAGGTATGCTGATTGAAAAATGCTAAATATCCAGAGGAAATTAGAACGGAAAGTTGGACCTAATACGGATGGAAACCTCTATGCCTCAATGGCAGGAGTTGGTTACCTTGTTATGGCGATTTGCGGACTGTGATCATGCACGAGTCCTACAAATCGAAGTATTCTATCCATCCAGGTTCGAGAAAATGTATCAAGACGTAAAGAAGCTATATTGGTGGCCCAATATGAAGCTGACACCTCGCCACTTTGTAGCAAGTGCTTAACCTATGCAAGGTCAAGGTGAAACATCAGAGACCATCGGGTTTGTTGTACAACCGAGATACCTCAATGGAAGGGGACATATCACGATGATTTGTCCAAAGTTCCTAGTCATCACTAGGGTACTTGACACCATTTGGGTAGTCGGTTTGACGTCTTCACAAAGTCCGAATCATTATACCATGAAAAGAAATGACCCTCTGGAGAAAACTAGCGAGATGTTCCTAAAGAAGTCTAACAAGCATGGAATACGGTCTCGAATTTTTTGTGATGTGGACCCTAGGTTGCATCAAATTTCCTGGGAGGTCACTTCAGAAGCTTTGGGTATAGGTTTGATATGAGTACGACATATCATCCGCACTGACGGACAAGCGTGAGAACCATTCAAACTCTCGAAGATATGCTTAGGCTTGTGTGATCGACTTTGGAAATGGTTGGATAAACATTTGCCTTGTCGAGTTTTCATACAATAACAGTTATAATGCTAGCATTAAGGATGCACCCTTTGAGGGGCCCCCCCAATTTTTTTTTTTACGGTAGAAAATTTCGTTCGCCTGTTTGTTGGGCTGAGGTTGGAGAAGTTCAACTCACCGGTCCAAGGATGCAAGCCGCTCGTGATAGGCAAAAGAGCTACGCTGATTGTAGGCGATTTATAGGCGATTTTAGGTGGAAAAACTCGTATAATTCGTCGTTGCGTTTGACTTCTGGCAAAATTCATGGTGCGTTTGGATTTCTTCTTGTTGGTTTTGACTTCTTCTTGTTTGCGTTTGATCATTGCGTTTTGACTCATTGCGTTTTGACTCATTGCGTTTTGACTCATTGCGTTTTTGACTCATTGCGTTTGACTCATTGCGTTTGACTCATGCGTTTGAACATTGGTTGCGTTTTGTTCACTGCGTTTTGATAACAGGTTGCGTTTTGAAGATTCATTGCGTTTTGACTAAAACGTTACTCTTGCCCCAATTCTTGTATTCATTGCGTTTTGATAAAGATAGTTGCGTTTTGATTAGTGGTTTCATTGCGTTTTGACTAAAGTCATCCGCGCATCAGGTGGGCATGTGACCGACTTTGGGCATATGACCGAATTTGGGAATATTATAATCAAAACAAGAACAACAAACAAACACCACAATCAGAACCAAGACTCTAAAACACAAGCAACCATAAAAACACCACACAACAAAACAACACTTTATCCAAAACGATCCTGAAAGATTCACTTAAATGACAAATGGCTTGAGATTTGGATTAAGATGAATGTGTTACGAAGTAGATTTGGTATCCCTTATTTGCGATTGAAGTTGGATTTCACAAAGGCGTCTACTTATTCATCATCGAGACTTCCTTCTATTTTCTATCGATTGATGACTTGCTTGTACGTTTAAACATTTTGATTAAGACCTTGGATTATCTAGTTTCCAGCGGTCAAGGGGTGGTTGGATGAAGACCTGGACAACTATCACTTAAAGGAGTTACGTTGTAGTACTCAGTGTCACACGCAGATGTCGATGTGGATAATTTCAAGAGGTGTTGTACTTCTTATACTTTTGATGATGGGTATAAGGTACTTAGAGATTTTCTTCTGCACCGTTCTTCAATCAACAATAGTGCAAGATTAAGTAACAAATTTGGGGGATTTTACTTCAGTTTCAAGTTGGGTATAACGGGTTTACTTCACCATGTGATCACGACAATAGCCTACAGAATACGAGGTTGGTAAGTTAGCCAGAGAGTTTAAAGGTTGAGATGTAATCAGCACTTCTCACGGGTATTTTTGTGCTATTCCAAGACAAAGATACTTCACAGTCTAAGCAAAATCTTCAAAGTTCTTCGATGACATTCATTCACAAGACCTTGATTATACCAAGTGTTCTTGATTCTTGCTTCATCTCCTCTACGGTTTCTGAAGTCAAGAGGGTAATGATTCTTTTGTTTATCAAGATTTGTGCTTATGACTAGAACTTCTCGAGTATATGGACGTACACGACAATGATGCTTTCGAGAGTTCGCAACCATCATGGGGGAAAATGTGTACATCTGGGATTTAATTGACCTTGATTGTTCACCAGTCAACTTCCAGGGGGAAGTTTGTTAGCCCTAAAAATGTTTGTATTGTTTATGAAGTTTATCCAAAGTGAGAAGAACAGTGCTGATTTACTCGCATGTTGCCTGAACAATATTCACCAAGCACCTGATGAAAAGAAACAGTGGTCGTTGGTGTGGGTTGACTTTACAAATTCGTATGCACTTTGACTGACAGTAGAAGATGTCAAGCTACCATCAATGTTTCAGAATCTGCTCAGATAGGGTTGTTGGTTTGGGGGGAAGTTGAATCAGAAACTTCGCAAAAATGGAGTCTATGAAGAAAGGGTTTCAAGACATGCTGCATGCATTGGGGGGAAGTTTAATCCAATCATGTTACTACAATGGTCCAGAACCAAGTAAAGACAATGCAAGATCCAAGCTGGAATACAAGTTCAAGACCAGGAGAAGTTAAAAGTCACTTCTGCTTTGGAAGCACTTTGGAAGTCTTTATTTATTCGTTTTTGTATTGTTAGGAACGTTGTAGTAATTTCCGTTATGTGTCCACATTATTGGGGGAAGATTGTTACGCCTTAAAATATGGTGACATATCTGGAATTACATTAGTTTATTTATAGCGTGACACATAGGGACTAATAATGACAAGCTTCGATGAGTTGTGTGTCCTAGGGACTATAATACCCCCTCGCATACTTTCTCATTGGAGGGGTGAAGCTCACTTTTGTAAAAGTGTGTGTGTGTGTGTGTGTTTTTCTCTTAAGAACACACACTCTTCCCATGTCATTCTTTTTCTCTCTAATAATATGGATACTTTTCTGTTCCATTTTACCAAGCCTCCGGATCGTGTGTTATAAGGTGAATGTGATACAAGCTGGAATTACTGATAGTTGCTCCTATGCTTGACAAGTCAATGTATAACTCATGGGAAAGTTGTATGTTGCTCTACATCAAAGGAAAGAAAAACGGTAGAATGATGCTTGAATCTATTGAGAATGGACCTCTTGGTTAACCAACTGTTGAAGAAAATGGTCAAGTTCGAAACAAGAAATATGCAGAACTCACTAAACAAGAAAAGCTTCAAGATGACTGTGATGTTCAAGCAATAAACATTGTTCTTCAAGGTCTCTCACCAGATGTGTATGCTCTTGTCGACCATTGTAAGTCAGCTAAAGATATTTGGGAAAGAGTCAAGTTACTTATGAAAGGCACTAAACTGTCATATCAAGAACGTGAATGTAAACTGTACAATGAGTTTGACAAGTTTACTTCAGTCAAGGGTGAAACACTTCATGAATATTACTTGCGCTTTGTTTAACTTATAAATGATATACACACAATTGGCATGACAATGCAACAAGTTCAAGTAAATACAAAGTTTCTAAACGCTCTTCAACCAGAATGGAGCAAGTTTGTGACCGATGTTAAGTTAGCAAAGAATATGTATAACACCAACTGTGATCAGTTATATGCATATCTTAGCCAACACGAGGGATATGTAAATGAAGTTCGAATGCTGCGTGAAAGATATCCAGATCCTCTTGTATTGGTCGCTAACTCATAAACTCAGTCGAATTCTACTCAGTATACATCACAACTATCGTCAACTCCTTAAACAACTCATTCTTCTCAACCACACTCACCAACTTATGAAGCACCTCATCATCCACAACCATCAGTAAGGATTTCAAACCCAACTCAATCATACACCAACATCATTTCCTAAAAATGCATATCATATCCCTCTAATTTCACAACAACAACAATCTGAGTTTCCTCAACTAGACTTAGGACTTGTTGTTCCATCAATTCTACCAGGTGATGATCTAATTTCTTGTCTAAACAAAGCAATGACATTTATGTCAACTGTGATGGCATCACATTTTCCCTCAACCAACAACCAACTTAAAACATCTTCTAATCCAAGAAACCAAGCTACCATTCAAGATGGCAGGGTTACTGTTCAACAAGTATAAGGGAGACAGGGTCAGAGTTTTGCTGGTACGGGAACTAAGGGAAATGCTACAAGCTTTGGGGGGAAAAATGCTGCATGACAAGCAAAGGTTGTTAAATGTTATAATTTTCAGGGTGAAGGGCATATGGCAAGGCAGTGCACTAAGCCTAAGAGGCCAAGTAATTCTGCATGGTTTAAGGAAAAGATGTTGTTGGTTTAGGCACATGAATCTGATCAGGTATTGGATGAGAAGCAGTTGGCATTTTTAGCAGATCCAAAAATTGCAGATAGTCAAGATACTCAACCAACAATTATACATAATGTTGTTTTCCAGACTAATGATCAAGATGCTTATGACTTCGACTGTGATGATATCTCTTCTGCAAAAACGGTTCTTATGGCCAATCTCTCAAGTTATGGTTCGAAAGTCCTCTCTGAGGTACCACAATATGACACTTATCAAAATGATAATTTGCTTAATCATAGTGTGCAAGAGACGCAGTATTTTGAACAATCTCGTATTGATTATGTTCCAGATAATGAAATAACTAGTGATAGTAATATCATTTCTTATGAACAATATCTGCAAGATGCAAAAGCGATTGTTCAAGATACTAACTCTTCTACACAACAAGATGCCATGATAATGTCTGTGTTTGAACAAATATCTGAACAAATGTCTAATTATGTAACTAATTAGGATAAGGTTAATCATGAAACCAAAACTGTTAATAAATCCTTAACCGCTGATCTTGAAAGATGTCAAAATTTTTGAACAAAGACAAAATGTTGATTTGAGCAATCATGAAAAATTAACTGATTCACAAATGAATGACATGATTCGGAATAGGTGTGCACTTAAGCAAGAAATTGACTCACTTATACAAACTCTTTCTAAACAAGTCAAGGAAAAGGAATCGTTATTGCAAACATTTAATGTTTTCAAAAAGGAATCCAAAGATAAAAAAAACAAAAATATAGACAAGGAAATTAAGTTAGAAAAAAAAATAAAGGAATTGGATAATATTGTTTATAAAGTAGGTCAATCTGCGCAAACAGTGCACATGCTAATGAAACCATAAGTTTTTTTATGATGACACACACAAACAATCTCTTGGTTATCAAAATCCGTTTTATCTTAAGAAAGCTCAGCGGATTAACCCAACATTATATGATGGTAATGTGTTATCTAAAAACATGATGTTAATTTTATGGTTGATGAAGAAGAGACTCTGATTTTAGAGGGAGAAAGTCGATCAAAAATGCTTGCATAATAAAACGACCCAATTTTAAAAGAAAAGAAAACTAATATTTCTCCAGTTAATTATTCCGAGTTAAATAAATTGGCTTAAGATTTTGGAAAACATTTTGTTCCTAAAAAAGAGTTGTCTGCAGAACCAGCTTTATGGTTACAGTTTTCAAACCCTATTTCTGAACAACCAGTTGTTCAATCTACACCTGTTAGAACGGAAGCTCCAAGTGAAATCCCAAAAGTAAGCATGGTTAAGACAAGTTTTCAAAAACTAAAAAATCATCTTGCCAATTTTGACAAGGTGATGAAAGTAAAAACCACACCGGATGCAATAACTGAGGGGTCATGGGGTTTTGAACATACAAAAGCAGTTTTCAAGCAGGAAGTAATTCCATTTATTAAAACTTTATGGGATTTATTCAAAGATTTTAATAATGGTCTTCATAGTAAAATTAATGAAGTGAAAAGGGTTTTTAACCAAATGGAAACTGCTATTGAACAGTGTTTTGTAGACAAGAAATATTTTGATATTCAAAAGAAAGATTTTTCTTGATAATGATTGATTATTGGAACATATTATCTATCAAGATGTTATGAATATTGTGATGCATGCTGATTCTGTAACTGTCAATGTGTTACCTGCTAATAATAAATATATTGTACATGATAATCTTGAGATTGAACGTTTGGAGCAAGAAAATGACCACTTATTTGAACTTCTCTTATCTCAAGACATAGTTCACATTGTGTAAATTCTCTTGCTACACACAATAAGTGTTGTGAAATACAACAGAGTTACATTCATGAATATAATGAGAATCTAGGGCTTAAGGCTGAGCTTGCCAAAAAGGAACACATGATTGACAATAATTTTTTTGATGAAGTTAGACTAAGATGTTCATGACTTGAAAATCATAATGTTAATCTTGAACTTAAATTACAACATCAAAAAGAGAGTTTTCTAAATAACAGAACATTGAACAATCAAAATGCTCCTGCAATTCTAGAATTTTTCAAAATAAATGAATGGCAAGCTAAGCTAGACGTAAAAGATATCTCAATTGCTAATTTGAGGAAGCACATTAAGAACTTAAAAGGAAAAAATGTGATTGAAATGAATGCCACACCAAAAAATGCCAAAATTATTGCTCCTGGAATGTTTAGCTGATTTAGAACCTTAAACTCTAAGTTTTGAATAACAGGGATGCTCACATAGACTATATTAAGCACTCTAGGGAACATGCTGACACTCTTCGAGAAATAGTCGAACACGCTAGAGCACTCAGACATTTAGATAGTGATTTAGACTCTGCCTGTAAGTATGTTCAAAGAATTCAGGAGGTGCTAGTTTATGTTAAAGATACATGCCCTAGTTTAACAAAACATAAATAGAAATTACTTGCTATCACACCATTGAACAAAAACAAGAAAGTTAGATTTGCCAAACCTGAAACATCATCATGTAACACTCAAAATTAGGTAGATTCCTTAGAAGCAAAGATTTTCTAACCAAAACATTTGTTTACTTCTACAGGAATGAAGAGTTCTACTAATTCTAGCATATTACAGCCTTCAAGTAATACTAAGAAAATAGGATCTCGAAAACAACCAGTAGCAACCAGAAGAATAAAGTAGAATACCACCCTAGGATCTTTAAATCTAATTCTAATAAAAAGAATCGTGTAATTAAACCTATTGGCAATAAGAATGTTAAGCATACAACGTTAAATGTGAATTCTGAATTAATTTGTGTTAAATGTAATAAATGTATGTTTGATGCAAATCATGATGTGTGTTTTCTTGAATTTGTTAATGATGTGAATGTTCATTCTAAATCTAAATCTGCTAAGAGGAGCAAAAAGAAAGAAACTTGGAAACCTACTGAAAGTGTTCACTGATATTGGATATAGGTGGAAACCTACACGACGAACCTTCACTATAGTGGGAACTCGTCCTTTTAACTAGGTGTACCTCACTAAAATAGAGCCTATTAAGGAAACCACTTTAAAATCAGTAACCACTACTAATCCAGAGATTAAGATATACCGTAGGAAAACCAAAGTTGCAAAATTGGTAGATTTGAGAAGTGAACCTAGTATCTTAGGATCTAGGCCTTCTAACATCTCAAAACCAAATAAACATTGGGGATCCACTGTTTCAAATTTCCCATCTTCTTCTCTTGTCAATTTTAGGTTGTCCAGATTGTTCTCTGATATCTGGACTCTGGATGCTCCAAGCATATGACAGGAAACCACTCTCAGCTCATCAACTATGTTCACAAATTTCTAGGCACTGTCAAATTCGGTAATGATCAAATTGCAAAGATAATGGGCTATGGTGACTACCAGATAGGCAATGTTATGATTTCTTAGGTTTACTATGTGGAAGGGTTAATACAAAACTTATTTTCCATTGGCCAATTTTATGATTTCGATCTTGAAGTCGCTTTTCGCAAACATACTTGCTACATTCGTGACTTAAAAGGAGTTGACCTACTCAAGGGTTCAAGGGGCTCAAACTTATACACTTTGTCTCTAGAAGATATGATGTCATCCTTTCCCATTTGTCTCTTGTCAAAAGCCTCAAAGACGAAGTCTTGGTTATGGCATCGAAGGTTGTCACATTTAAACTTCGATTCTATCACTGCACTAGCCAAACAAGTACTGGTCAGTGGGCTGCCTATTAAAGTTTCAGAAGGATCATTTATGTTTCACTTGTGTTCTAGGGAAAAGAAAGAAACACAACCACAAACCAAAAGCCGAGGACTCTATTAAAGAAAGTCATATTTGTCCACATGGACTTTATAGACTAATGGGATTAAAGTATAATGACGAAAATTACTAATGGTTATTGTTGACGATTACTCTCGGTTTACTTGGGTAAAATTTCTAAGATCAAAGGATGAAGTTCCAGAGTTCGTGATTAAATTTCTTAAAATGATCCAAGTTTTTCTCAATGCAACAGTCCAAAATATCAGAACCGATAATGGCATAGATTTTGTCAATCAAACACTGACAACTTACTATTAAGATGTCAGAATTCTCGAAGGCTCGCTCTCCATAATAGAACGGCATTGTCGAATTAAGAAAACGACTTTAGTGGAAACTGCAGGAACCATGTTGATATTCTCGAAGGCTCCATTATTTCTCTGGGTAGAGGCGGTTGAGACAGCTTGCTACACACAAAAACGATCATTAATCCATAAACATCACAACAAAACCCCATATGAACTTCTCCATAACAGGAAACCTGACTTATCTCATCTTCATGTCTTTGGTGCTCTATGTTACCCCACTAATGACACTAAAGACCTTGGTAAGTTAAAACCTAAAGCTGATATTAGAATCTTCGTTGGTTACGCTCCTGCAAAAAAGGCTTACAGAATCTACAACAAGAGGACCCGTTTAATCATTGAAACCATTCATGTTACTTTTGATAAGCTTACAGCGATGGCTTCTGAACAATTTAGTTCAGGGCCCGAGCCTCAACTCTTGACTCCTGGAACACTCAGTTCAGGACTCGTGCCAAATCCTCATTCTCCAACACCGTATGTACCAACAACAAAGAAGGATTGGGATATGTTGTTTCAACTGATGGTTGATAACTATTTTATTCCTCTACCGTGTGTTGTTCTCCAGTTCCTATGGTTGCTTGCTCCATGGCCTTGCTGATCTAATCCGGTACACCTTCGTCAACTACAATTGATCAAGATGCACCATCTCCAAGTACTTCACAAACCCCTCAAGAAACATAATCTTTATTTATTCCTTCTGGCGTTGAAGAACATTTTCATGATATTAAAGTTGCACATCTAGATAACAATCCCTTCTTTGGTATTTCAATTCCAAAACCAAATTCTAAAGAATCTTCTTCAACGGGATGTTATTCCAGCTAATGTGCACTCAGTCAATCAACCACATGAATATCTCGTAATGGACAAGGATCATCCGTTGGATAATGTAATTGGCAATCTCTCATGACCCGTTTCTATAAGACATCAACTACAAAACGAAGCCCTGTTTTGCTACTTTGATGCTTTCCTTACTTCTGTTGAACCAAAGAATTATAAAGAAGCTTTAAAGGAAGCCTGTTGGATCGAAGCCATGCAAGAAGAATTAAATGAGTTCGAATGACTTGAAGTATAAGAGCTCGTTCCTCGTCCAGATCGTGTCATGATAATCACTTTGATGTGGATCTTTAAGGTGAAATTAGAGGAACTGGGAGGTGTTTGAAAACAAGTCTTGGTTGGTAGCAAGGGGATATCATCAAGAGGAAGGGATCGACTTTGAAGAATATTTTGCACCGGTTGCACGACTTGAGGATATAAGAATCTTGATTGCATATGCAGCTTACAAGAACATGACAATCTATCAAATGGATGTCAAGACTACGTTCTTAAATGGCATACTTCGTGAAGAGGTCTATGTAAGTCAACCAGACGGGTTTGTAGATCAAGATATTCCTAACCATGTGTACAAGCTGAAGAAAGCTCTTTACGGGTTAAAGCGGGCTCCACGGGCTTGGTATGATTTGTCATCATCATTTCTACTCTCCCAAGAGTTCTCTAAAGGTGCGGTTAATCCTACATTATTCACTCGGAAAGAAGGCAAAGACATCTTACTGGTACAAATCTATTTAGATGATATAATATTTTCTTTTACTGATACGTTAATCTGTGAAATTTTTTCTAAAATAATGTGTTCAAAGTTTAAGATGTCGATGATGGGCAAAATGTCTTTCTTTCTAGGACTTTAGATTTCTCAAAGTCCCAGAGGCATCTTTCTTAACCAATCCAAATACGGTCTTGAGATAATTAAAAAGTATGGTATGGAAACCAGTGACCTTGTGAATACTCCCATGGTGGAGAAATCCAAACTGGATACAGATCCACAAGGGAAAGAAGTTGATCCCATACGTTATCATGGAATTATTGGCTCCCTAATGTATCTGACGGCCAGTAGACCAGACCTTGTATTTGTTGTTTGCATGTGTGCACGGTATCAGTTATGCCTACCGAAAAGCACTTACATGCAGTTAAAGCGAAATCTTTTGATACCTAGGAACGAAACCATTAATATGGGTACTGTGGTATTCGAAGGATCTCCTGTATTGCACTAGATGCTTTTGCTGATGCTGATCATCTAGTTGCCAGATACAGAAGATAGTACTTGTGAAGTATGCAGCTCTTGGGTGACAGATTAGTCAATTGGTCATCTAAAAAACAGAAGAGCACCACCATATCTAGTACAGAAACTGAATACATTGCCTTGTCAGGATGTTGTGCTCAAATACTTTGGATGAGAGCACTATGGCCTTGGGTTAAAAAAAAATACCTCTGTACTGCGATAACAAAAGTGCCATTATCTTATGATGTAACAACGTCCAACACTCAAGATCCAAGTATATAGACATAATATAGCATTTTATCAAGGAGCAAGTGGAAAATGGGATGGTTGAACTATAGTCGTTAGAACAGAATATTAGATAGTAGATATCTTTACCAAGGCATTGGGATGATGAAGAGGATGAGTAATGGTGATAGCTCGTTATGTATCCTATGTATTATATGTAAATAAGAAAACCAGAAAAACTCAAAAAGATTTTTCACTTTTATAATTTTTTTACAAAAAGAAAATAGACAAATATAAAACTAGAAAATCAAATACAAAAATATAAAACAAGAAAATACCAAAAATATGTTTTTCAAGACATGTCTTCTGAAAATTGATAATATCTACGGCTTTAAAAATGTCATTCAATAATGATACGAAGCTGTAAATAAAGTTCGAGCATGAGTTCTAAATGTTTTCAAAACATATCACTGGCTTGCAATTATTTCAGACTGCAACCCGTTCTTCAACTTAAAGGCAAGTATTTCGACAAAAAGAAAACTTGATCTTACGATGGGAATAAAATTTCTCGGGTATGAATTACTTAATATTCATACAAATGCTTGTGTATACTTTTCTACACAACCTGGATTTCTATACAATAAGTGTACGTGTTAGTGCATTTATTGTCAAAATAAGAGAAATCGTATTTTTACTGGTGTAGATTTTAAAACAAAGTAATCATCTTAGTGTTTCATCAAAAAATCATTTTCAAAGATAATTTGACCACTCAAACAATGACTACAACTCTTTAAATAGAAAACGGGTCATTATTCGAGGGGGAGAAAATGTCAAATTATCTTCTTCAAAGTTCAACAATAAATGAAAGGAAAAAGGTTTTAGACAATAACAGATTAATACTTAAAAGGGAGTTAATTAATTTGAACTCATTTAGGCTTTATATGTTATGTGTTTAAACCTTTAGGGATTTGATTGCAAAATAAGAAGCTAAGACTAGTTTTATATAACTATAGAGATTAAATTATGTCAAAGTATAAACTAGTTTTGCCTTAGGAAAAGTTCATAAGTAAAATGCAAGGTAGTATAAACCTTAGGGGGCATTTTACCAAAAACTTAAAGTTTTTTTTTTCAAAAACACCCACCACTGGTTTATAACACACACAACTAAACACCCATCGCAGATGTCCCCTCCAAGGATCATCCGGACATTTATGAATATGTACCCATCGGTTCAATCCACTTAAGCTAATCCGTAATCATTTTCAAAAGTAAAGTATGTATAAATCCGTATACCATAGAACGGATGCACTGTATATATATACACATATATAATTACCACTTATACCAAGTGTCACCCACTTGCTACACACATAATATGCAATCAAGTATACCACATAAAGCATCTAAGGATCGGGACCAACGCACGCGCGGATATCGGACATCGGTGAACGACTCGTGACAAAATTTCCAAAATCAGTTGTAGTCCAAGTTTGAAAAACGACTTAGTTCGCTACAACTCGAGCTCTGATACCAATCTGTAACACCCCCAAAACACGATACGCAGCGGAATAATACATTTGGGGTGCTACTTCATAATACATGCACACGAGTCCTAGTAAAATGCCAAAAATACGTTTATTAACAAATTTCATCTCATTAGTTTAAAAGAGAATCAGAGTCACAAGATAGGTCCCAAACTATACAAGTCATATCACGACTTTATTTCAAAAATGTTTCATTAATTTATAAACATATGTTCACCGAGCCTTCATTCTTGATATCCGCGTTCCGTCCCATCCAAACTATCTTCATACCAAAACCTGAGAAAAACATGCTTAAAGAGGTCAACATAAAGTTGGTGAATTCATAGGTTTATATAAATGTATAATCCAGGACCGCAAGACTTTCCCCGTGATAATGCAACAGATGCAGACATCACAAAATGTAATTACGTTTTCCTAAGCTCATGACACCGAAGCTCGACATAATTGAATACAATATATAAATATTGCCTACATTGCCCGTGATGATGTTCAACCCGTAACATCCAGTATCCGACATGATATACGTTCGTTTCCAGTGATAGCTAGTCACCCGAACGGGGAGGTCAATCCCAAATAGATCTATCTATAATCACTCGCGCTTCCAAACCAGGAATTAACAGTTCATGATTCATGGGCATAGTGGGTTATCGCTACTTAGGCAAACACGTAATCATGATAAAATGTACACTTGCGTCCAATTTGTAAAACAAAGCATGTTTCTCACCCCAAAACTTGTAAATCAATAATTGTAAAACATGGGGCTATGAACTCACCTTGATCAACGATCAAGATCAAATAAACCGAATAAATCACAACGAAGCAGCAACGATCTCGACCACGACCTATAATTATGTCGTTCGATTATAATATGTATAAAGTACTATCAACGATGTGTACATCGTTACAACGAAAACATATATATATTTATATATATGTTTACATACATATATGTGATGAGAAATCCACTTGCGCGTCCTAACCTTAACACTTAGCATATTTTATATACTATTTGCCATTCGATCCCATACTATTTTATACCTTCCCTTTTTAGAATCGACCAACGATCTCAAAATAGTTACTTACGATAGTTTAGTAACCGATATGTTTTTATTAATCAAAAACATCTTCACAACCCGTGAACGTTTATTAAAGTCTTCATTGACCTTTACGTTTGACTTTTATAAAATATATATTTATTTTCTAAGTCTGATCCGACCAAAACGCCCCACTAGATCACATTTTCTCGACTCGGGTTCTAAAGAGAACTTATGCGAAACGATATTCCGAACAACTTTTTAGTTTTAGTCGAAACCCGAAACCCAACAGAAAATGACCAAACTGCCCCTACCAGTTTCAGCCGAAATATATTACCAAAACGCATACCTGCGTTTGCGTTTTTGACCCGTTATAAGGCGTTTTTAATTCTAGAAAACCTCGCGGAAAGGTAAAACGTTATTTTGAACAACTTTCCAGTTTTGTCCGAGACCCGAAACTCGACCGAAATGGGTGAAAACGCACTCGCATCAAGTCTGATGCAGTGGGTTAATTACCAAAAATCCAGATTTTTGCCCCCGCCTTACGACCCGTTATCACTCGCTTTTAGACTTAAAGAACCTCGCGGGGAAGTAAAACGACTTTCATGTTTCGGCCGAAGGCCGAAACGGACTCGAAAGTGCCCGAATCGAGCTCTTAAAATCTGGACAGCAAGCGCCCTATTACTAGTGCCGAGTTTTTATATTAAGGATATATATCTCGTTTTTGCCATAACTTTTTCGTTATTAGGAGTTACAAGACGATCCTTATATGGAAACGATCGTCTAAGCAAGCTCTACCATATTTCAAAGCCTAAAATCAGATTTACCAATTTCTCGATCCTCGTTTGGCGTGCCAAACTTTCTGGTCACAGTAAGCTTATTAAAAATTCCGCTAAAATCCGTTTTTGACCCAAAATCTCATCAAAACTACATCTAATATGCCTTATAATTTCATACTTAGCCCACTTAATCGTTTTATATCACCATATACTAGACGCCGCAAGTTTCAACCGATTTCATCATATATATACATATTTATGAAAATCAATCAAATGAATGAAATAATGGACATAGACATAAAAGTGAAGCTCACTATGCTATATGGCGCAAAGTCGGAAAACAAAAGGCACTCGTCTCGTCCTTTTGGTCCTAGCCGCGGCTCACTCCAACCAACCCGAACCAAAACCAACTCGAACCAACCCAATATAAAAACCAATCAAACAAACCACCTCCTTGTATGTATGATTTTAGTGCATAGATGATCAAATAAACAACTTCTAAACCATATGGGATAGTTAGAAAATCAAAAAAAACACCGAAGGGTGTTTGCTTGGGATGTTCAGCCGAACCACAAAGAGGAAAAGGGAGGAGAAAAACAACTCGAACTTGGTTCCTTCTTGATTTATATCCTTGTTTGTGTAACACTTGAGTGAATTAGCAAGATCAAAATGGAAAATGGAATGTGTGTGTGTGATGCATATACTCGGCAGAACACAAGGAAGGAGGAAATGAAAAAAATGAATTTTTTTAACATGATATCTTATATATATATTACAAATATCTAATAAATATCTTTTAGATATTTTGGTACCCACTTTTAATTAAACGCGAGCCTTAAACGCGAGCTTTGGCCAAGGTCGAGAAATAAATATGACATGGTTCATAAAATGATATTTTATGATCATAAAAATAATAACGAGACACGTCGTAAATTTTACGAAGCTCGAAACGATTAACGAACGCGCGGTCAAACGTCGACTCGCGGAACGTCAAAAATAAAAGTAACCCAATCTTTTCCAAATTTTTCATAATAAATACGAAAATATTTATTATCGACAAATAAAATGTTAAATGTCGACACTCGCTCACGGAAACTCGTAAAATAATATTTACGACATCGGGCACGCGATCGTCGTACAATGACCTAAAACACGGGGTGTTATAGTCTTCCCCCGTTAAATGAGCCTTGTCCTCAAGGCTTAAGATGCGGCACTTGACGACGGTGCGGTCTTTGTGAAGAGATGTGGATATTTCTTTCGAAATTGATCCTTGCGTTCTCATGTAAACTCAGGGCCTCGCCTAGAGTTCCATCGAACCTTAACAATTGGGACACGGCTTTGCCTCAACCGTTTGACTTCTCGATTCATGATTTCCACAGGTTTCTCGACAAACCGAAGCTTCTCATCAAAGTGAAGTTATCCACGGAACGCTCTAAAGGTTCGTCGGCATAGTACTTCTTCAAGTTGGATACATGAAACGTATTGTGAACCCTGCTCAGCTCCTTGGGAAGCTCAGCTTTTTTAAGCAATGGATTCAACTTGTTCCAACATCTTGAAGGATCCAAAAAACATATTCTTGGGTTTTAATTTCCCCCGTTTGCCAAAGCGTACTTCTCCTTTCTAAGGCGATACCTTAAGCATAACTAGGTTGTCAACTTGAAGTTTTACAGGCTTACGCCTCAATACTCGCCTCGTCCATCCCTGATGGAAAGTCACGAAAAACAAATAGTAACTTATACCAACAAAATCAAAATACGATTTCAACCGCTCTTATCATAAGAGACAAAACACGCCACGGAATCATATCCGATATAATTAAAAATCACGTCGCTCTTAAAAGAGAATCCTTAAGACGAATGATCGCTCCAAACTTAGTTGGTGATCATACTAAACGAAGCGTCCCACGCTTATCAAACCATATCAAGCATCGCGAACCAAATCCGAAACAATTTCCGCGGATCAGGACCGAAACAAGCGTCGCGAATCACAATCATAAGATACACTATTTAAACGATACCAAAAGGTATTCCATTTTTCAAAAACCAAAATACTCATCATAACCAAAAATCAAAACATTTACATCGCCTCCGGGTACATTTTGATAATGCACCACCCGGTTGCTAACAACACCTTCGGAGTACTATGACTCCATCCAACGCATCATAGCGCTAACACATAACCAAAACATACTTCGTTATCCAAAACCAAAATATACGTCGCCCTCCCGGTCCCATTTAATAATGGACCACCGGTTGCGAACAAAATTCCAGAGTACACATGACTCTATCAATTGCATTATAGCACTAACACATATTGTCAAAAGACAAATCGAAATCGATCAAGAAAATAATTGAACATCATGAGCTTAATACCTGATCGTCGAAAATCAAAAAAAATTCCAACATTTCCATATGGCGACTAGCACAATCGGCTCGGTCCTATCCCAACACATTACATCCTAGATGAATTGAATCATTCAGTCGAGAAATATCACTACATTCCTACTTCCATACGCTGACTTAAGACATTGGCTACTTTTGGTCGTTCCTCCAGAATATGGCACGGACTGGTCACCATTTTTAGGAGTCTCAAATCAAAATCGCCCTTTTACGCATTGTGTCGTCACGTCCACGGAGTATGGATCCCTCCGCCCACCGTAGGTAAGCAACGATAAACAGTCTTATTTTAATCCTTGACGATAAAAGAATATCACTACTATACTACCACTACAATCAATAACGGGAAAAGAAAAGAATTTTCTTCACGGCCATCGGTTGATACAATAATAATAACTCACATTTGATGTAGGAGAAGTCTTCTCCATTCTTCACTTTCAACTTCCTTTACTTTGGAAACCTTATGACCCAGAGTGATCCCTTATCCTTTTAGTATCAGGGTTTCTCTGTCGGGTTACTCTCACTATTCAAAAGTTTCCCTAACGACTTTCGGGTACGTTTACGTGTCCATGCTCGATGGCACTCTATACCTTTTTAACGGATTCCGGTGATTATCGAGTTCAAGTTCATACTCGCATCATATCGGATACCATTAAGCCCACTCATTTATAATTCCTTACTTACATAAAGAAGCGTCCAAATTTATGTAAGTAAGAAATGATAAACTTATGGTTCAGTGATTTACAATTTATTTATTTAAATGAAGAGGCGTCCCAATCCTTTCAAATAAAGAAATTATAAATCATCCTACTTAATAATTCCCAATGCAATACGCGTACACGCATAACCCTCAAGGTGGTAAATGACATGACGATGCATGTGCTCTAATGAGTATAGGACGAGTGCTTAGGACTCGTCTTCAGATACGGGAAGTAAAAACAATCAGGGAAGATCAATATAGCGCTCAAAATAATTGATGAGTACTCAGCCCGAGTAAATACGATAAAGGTCCTTATGAACTAGTCAACATAGCAATTATCATATCAATCCTCCTATTACAAGTCCCGCCCATACAAGACTTGTAATACTTAGATTCATACATAATTCCATGTAAACAGAACTGTGACGGGTTGTTACATAACATTATCATATCCAATCTCGTATTACAAGTCCCGCCCATACAAGACTTGTAATACTTAGATTCATACATAATTCCATGTAAACAAAATTATGACAGTATTCGCGTAATACAATATTGTATAAGATTATGAGGAAAATAATTTCAGAGACCATTGTATAACTTACAATGTCTGAGAACGAATATAAACAAACGTACAATATACGTAAACAGAAATGCCAGCATACATATTATATATATGTATAAATCCGGACCGCAATCGATCAAAATATGTATTGCCACTTTATTCAAGGCAACGTACATATTACTGTGTGCTATAAAACCCATGATTACCATTTACTCTAAGTTCATGAAACCGATGCACTATGTACCCATCGCAGATGTCCCCTCCAAGGATCATCCGGTCATTAAAGAACATCCACTCCCGTTACCGGTGTCCCCTCCAAGAACACCCGGGCTTTAATTTAAAGAATACCCATTCCCGTTACCGGTGTCCCCTCCAAGAACACCCGGGCAATAATTAAAAAAATATGTATAAATCCGTATACCATAGAACGGATGCACTGTATATATACACACATATATAATTACCACCTATACAAGGTGTCACCCACTTGTTACACAAATAATATACAATCAATATATACACATAAAGGTAATCTAAGATCAGGACCAACGCTTTACGCGCGGCGGATATCGGACATCGGTGAACGACTCGTGACAAATTTCCAAAATCAGTGTAGTCCAAGTTTGGAAAAACGACTTAGTTCGCTACAATCTCGAGCTCTGATACCATTCGGTAGCACCCCCAAAAAATTTGCCGGTACGCTGGGGGGCCGGGAGCGGAATACATCGATTTGGGTGTGCTACTTCATAATACAGCCACGAGTCCCAGTAACGCTTAACGATATGTTTATATACAATTTTATTTAGTTTTAAAGAAAAAACAGAGTTACAAGATAGGTCCCAAACTATACAAGTCATCTTACGACTTCATTTCAAAAATGTTTCATTAATTTATAACCATATGTTCACCGAGCCTTCATTCTTGATATCCGCGTTCCGTCCCATCCAAACTATCTTCATACCAAAACCTGAGAAAAAACATATTAAAAAGAGTCTCAACATTAAAGTTGGTTGAATTCATAGGTTTTATAAATGTATAATCCAGGACCGCAAGCATTCCCAGTGATATGAACAGTCAGAATCAACAAAAATGCAATTACGATTTGCCTAAGCTCATTGACACCGAAAGACTCGACCATAAATGAATACAATATATAAATATTGCCTACATTGCCCGTGATGATGTTCAACCGTAAATCCAAGATCCGGACATGATATACGTTCGTTTACCTAGTGATAGCTAGTCACCCGAACGGGGAGGTCAATCCTAAATAGATCTATCTATAATCATTCGCGCTCACATTCCAGTAATTGACAGTTCATCATTCATGAGCATAGTGGGTTATCGCTACTCTAGCAAACACCGTAATCATTGTATAAAATTATCAGTTGCGTCCAATTTGTAAAACAGCATGTTTCACCCTCCAAGACTTGTTATTTAATAATTGGTAAAATGGGGCTATGAATCACCTTGATCAGATCAAGATAAATAAAACCGAATAAATCACAACGAAGCTGCAACGATTCTCGACCACGACCGTATAATTATGTCTGTTCGATTCATAATTATGTATAGTACTATCAACGATGTGTTACATCGTTACAACGAAAAAATATTATATTTGATATATATGTTTACATACAATATATGTGATGAGAAATCCTTTTTATTTTTTTAAATATCCCAAGTAAAAACGCGTCACGCTAACGCCCGAATGCAACCTAGTTAATATAGGTTGAATCAGTATTCAAGTACGTTGTCTAACAACAACTGTATATAATCCTATATAGTTATCATCGTACTATCGTTCGGGCTATCATAATTTAAGAGGTCATGACATGACGTACGAGGAGTTAGGACACTTTAAATCGTAAATCCAACAACTCGTCAATACGCCATCCGAAGAAGCCTCATTATGAAATTCCCTAGTAATATAGCACTTCGATAACTAATAACATATATATATTTATATATGCATACATACATATATGTGATGAGAAATCCACTTGCGCGTCCTAACCTTAACACTTAGCATATTTTATATACTATTTGCCATTCGATCCCATACTATTTTATACTTTCCCTTTTTAGAATCGACCAACGGTCTCAAAAATAGTTACTTATGATAGTTTAGTAACCGATATGTTTTTATTAATCAAAAACATCTTCACAACCCGTGAACGTTTATTAAAGTCTTCATTGACCTTTACGTTTGACTTTTATAAAATATATATTTATTTTCCAAGTCTGATCCGACCAAAACGCCCCACTAGATCACATTTTCTCGACTCGGGTTCTAAAGAGAACTTATGCGAAACGATATTCCGAACAACTTTTTAGTTTTAGTCGAAACCCGAAACCCAACAGAAAATGACCAAACTGCCCCTACCAGTTTCAGCCGAAATATATTACCAAAACGCATACCTGCGTTTGCGTTTTTGACCCGTTATAAGGCGTTTTTAATTCTAGAAAACCTCGCGGAAAGGTAAAACGTTATTTTGAACAACTTTCCAGTTTTGTCCGAGACCCGAAACTCGACCGAAATGGGTGAAAACGCACTCGCATCAAGTCTGATGCAGTGGGTTAATTACCAAAAATCCAGATTTTTGCCCCCGCCTTACGACCCGTTATCACTCGCTTTTAGACTTAAAGAACCTCGCGGGGAAGTAAAACGACCTTCCGAACGACTTTCATGTTTCGGCCGAAGGCCGAAACGGACTCGAAAGTGCCCGAATCGAGCTCTTAAAATCTGGACAGCAAGCGCCCTATTACTAGTGCCGAGTTTTTATATTAAAGATATATATCTCGTTTTTGGCATAACTTTTTCGTTATTAGGAGTTACAAGACGATCCTTATATGGAAACGATCGTCTAAGCAAGCTCTACCATATTTCTAAGCCTAAAATCAGATTTACCAATTTCTCGATCCTCGTTTGGCGTGCCAAACTTTCTGGTCACAGTAAGCTCATTACAAATTCTGCTAAAATCCGTTTTTGACCAACAAGCTCATCAAAACTACATCTAACATGACATACAATTTATACTTAGCCCACTTAATCGTTTTCATACGTTACTTGTTACATGAAATCGATAGATAACCATCTATATGCGTTTCTAAGCCTTGTTCTTGCGTTAAACATTAAAGTTTACGTGTATATTCGTGTTTTATGAATCCTAGCACCACACACGATTTCAAATGATAACATATATGCGTGCGTGAACCATGCATGGGTCGAACCACGCGTGTTTCACGTACCCTTGAGTTATAAATTCGATCAATAAGCAAACTTGCAATAAAATCGACATTTATACGAGTAATAAATCAACACGAGTGCGAGTTACGACTTACAAAAGGGTCCTAGCTTTGTGTCCGTTTCTTCTTACACCCAAACGTGTAATATTAAAAGCTTCAAAGCTTATAACCCGTTCCTTAGCTCGTGTAAATGCCTCCTAGGGTCACTTGGACTTAAGGAATGCAAAAAAAAAGGGTTCGAGTGTGGTTTGGTTTTGGGAAGTGACGAGTGAAATATAAGCCAAATGGGTTGTGTTTATTACTTGAGAGTGTTTTAGGGTCTTAGAAATTTATTAAGTGGACTAGGAAGCAAGTATTTATAGACAACAAGCTAGTTAGGACTTCTAGTCACACAAATACAAACCGAACGTGCCCTAGTTTTAATCTTTGAGTCTCTAGTTGTTCCACTTGATCTTAAACCATCCCATCAAGGGACAAGAACTTTAATTAGTTGAGTGTTGTTCAAAATTTGGCTAGATATGCAAGTTTGCATATCGTGGGTTCTTCCTAGTCAATAATCACTACACACACAACACAAAGAAAAGAACCAAGTGGCTAGATATTTGCAAATATCTTATAGAGACAAGATGTGACTAGCTTTAATGAGTTAAGGGAGGTACATGCTTTTCCTAAGACTTTCTAGTAGATTTAAAAGATTTTGTGATCATTGATAATCACCTAGGACGATTTGTTTGGCTCTTTTGGCCACATTCGTGGGTTTTGAGACACTAGCACAAGATTTTTGATTAAATCTTGTGCTTAGATATTTTAAATGTGTACCGGTTTAAGTCTAGGTAAGTCTAGGTATTTCCGTGGTGCGTCTAAGTTTATTTTATTGCGAAACGTAAGTCATTTACGTGACCAATAAAAATAAAACTGAGCAAAGTTGATAATTATTGCTTAAATAATTATTAGACACTCACTTGACATAAACTTTAATTTATTTAGTGACCATTCCCGTTAAATGATTCTTTTTAGTCTACGCGATTTAACTTGAACGTCAAAATTAAAAGTGAACGCGTATCAGACTAAAATAAATTGTTGTCATTAAAGAGTCGTACAATACGTGAAAATCAGAAATGTTACAAATTATTCCTTACACAATTAAATTGTAAGAATATTAATAATAAACGTAAATATAATTTGATATCCAAGTTTGATGGGCTTGAATAGCAATAATCGTGACCGTTAATCAATCGAGCAACGAATGTCCATTCCACAAACACCTAATAATCAATACAAAATGTAAGTAAAAGTAGATTTTGATTAGTAATTTAGTAGAAATTTGAATATGGCAAAAAGCATGTGAGATGTATATTGTACATACCTCTTGAAAGTCATTCATAGACCTTGTAGTACTTATTTGTAGACGACATTTGTAATAGTTTTAGATATATTACCATCATGGTCACAAACAACAACTTTCAAAACTTTTTTGCTTGTTACACTTGAAACAACAACGTATAACTGTCCATGTGTGAAAACAAGACGTGGCAGATACAAACTCACTTTTGAGAGTGATTGACCCTGACTCTTGTTAATAGTCATGGCAAATGAAACTGATAGAGGAAATTGTTTATTGATGATCTTAAGCGGTAAATGTTTATCGGAACGTCACACCCGACAATTTTTGAAATTTTTAAATGATAATTTTACCCTTTGACTTTTTGAGTCCGACTTGACTTTTTGACTTTTTGACCTTTACGGTCACATAAAATGATTACCGCGTAGCCGGTAAATTTTTGAAACGTATTTAAATAATAAATCATAATTATTACTCCCTCCGTCCCAAATTAATAGTCCCTCTTTCCATTTTGGGTTGTCCCAAAATTATTGTCTCCTTCCAAATATAGTTGTGAGTAATGTAGTAAGTTTACCATATTGCCCCTAATGATACTAGAAATTACAAACTTTATTCAAAACTTTAATTAATTTCATAAGGGTAAAATTGTCATTTTGTAAAAAAATAAGAGAGAGAATGCAGTAATGATTATGTTTTCTTAAACTGTGTGTTTTTATCGGGGGACAATTAATTTGGGAAGAAAGGAGTATTATAATCTCTCATTTACAAATTTATTTTTCAAACTTATTTGACTTGAAAAAGAGAAGATATATGTTATTTTTAAGTTGACTTATCAAAAACGACCCGCCAAAATGAGTTATTAATTATGAGGTATACTAGCGTTTGACATAAAATGACATTTCGGACAACTTTTCAGTTTTACCCGAGATTCGAAACTAAGCAAAAGATGACTAAAATAGCCTCGCAAAGTTTTGAAAACCGCATACAACGCGTACCGACACTAAAATAATTAAATTTATATTTAATTATCACTTTTTATTAGATAAATATATTTAATAAATTATTTAATATTTTATTCAAAAGCGTTTATTTAAAAACGCGAATGTTCAAAATAAAGTTTTATTTTTACAGACAAAGCTTACCTACGATACCTAATGGTACCAAATAAATAAATAGTAATCATTTTAAATATATTTTATAAAAATATTTATAAAATAATAGTCATGTAAATACTCATTTTTATGGGAAACCCCATTTGGAACGTAATGGCGAAACTTTCGTGTTTTAAATCAATCGTTAACTAGCTTAAACGAGTCCCGAACCAATATTTAACAAAAGATTACACCTTTCGTCCCTGTGAAAATATTTGCAGTTTCAACCCCAAACTATATTAGACCTGACAATTTTTTTAACAAACTTTCTGGTATATATATTGAAGAAACTAGGGTTTCATTTTCATTAGATAACCAAAACATACACACCCCTAGGGGGTGCGGCTGGGTGGCAGCCACCACCAAGAGTGCGTTTGGTTTTGTTCTCAGCCGTGTGGTGCGTTTGGTTGTTAGTAACGTGAATAGGGTGCGTTTGGTTTAATAAAATCTGCACAAGGGTGCGTTTGGCTGTAACAGCACCACATAGGGTGCGTTTGGTTTGCTTAAAACCCGAAAAGGGTGATTGTTTATGTGGTTAAT
>BQNB010007261.1:0-28490 GCA_026074375.1 Tanacetum coccineum | reverse complement strand
TTTTAATTACTCAGTTTCGGATCTGAACGAACACTAAAACGTTTGGACCTAAAAAGCATACTTAGACTCTGAATCAGAAGCTCTCCTTTGGGGGATTTTTAATAGACACATAGAACTAAGCTCCTGTAGGTTGGATAATCCTAATTCGAATTTTAATTGGGGGGTTTTACACCTCGTAATCTGACCTAAATCTGTCAAGAATTTACTGCTTTGACAACTTTTCTTGTAACCAACATTTGAATGACTTCCCGACCTTAAAAACTTTCGAGGCCAGATGTTCTGGAAACTAGACTCTCTGAGCTACAACCTAGGCTCAAGAATCATATCAATTCATGCCTTTATCACCTAGATATCATCAAAACAACACAGCCCTAAATTCTGCCAAACCCTAATTCAAGTTTTAACGCGAATTAAACCTAACCAATTACACCCATAAGCTTCTAATTAAACCCTAATCATTATAACATGTTTATTATATCATTAATTACAGATGTTATGAAACCCTAATTATCCATCATAATAATTATTACATGATTTAATGATAACTAATTAACAAAAGCTTAATTGAAACATACCTAAACCTTGATTCTTGAACAACAAATCACCTAGCTTGATCTTGAATAAATAAAATCTTTTTTTTCTCTCTGCCCTTGAGTTCGATCGGTTAAAAAAATATGGGGGTTATGAGTTTGTATTTATAGTGTGGGGAAAAGGATCTAGATAATTACCAAATTAGAATCCTAATTATACTAAAATTAGTTTTTCCCTTAATTAGAGTCCTACTAGGATTGGGCTTTATTCTTTTTTTTCTTTTCTAAAATTCGTATTTACTATTCATGTATAAAAAAATATTTTTTTTCTTTTATTAGTTAATTAATTACCTTCAATACCTTATGTTTTTATAAAAACCTAAGCTAATTTGGTAAACCATTTTGCTTATAAACTACTTTCTAAAAATAACTTTTCATTTCCAAATTCACTTTCTATATATGGAAAGTTTACTACCAACTTCCGTATTTCAACCATATTATTCCTTTCTCATATCACACATTTCATATAAACGCTTAATCCTTAAAACCAAGTATTGACGTAGCAATGCATGAACACGTCTTTCATATCCATTATCACCACACGTGAACGAATAGAATACTTAACACCAAACTCAAACACACTCAAAATGAGATGCTCATACACCTCAAAATGACATCAAGCACATAATTAACTCACTTAGCCCACATAAATTCACGGTTGTCAAAGTCTGACCAGTAGGTCTCCAAATATATCCAATAGTTGTAAACATCTTTCTTGTTGGTTTCCAAACTTTTCTCTTTGTTTGTTTCTTAGCAGATTTAGATTTGGCACGAGCATTCACATTATTGATATAATCAAGAACACACAAATTATGATTATCAGAAAGCATGCAACCATTACACTTAACACATTTAAGTTCAGAATTAGCATTAAGCTTGGAATGCTGCACATGAGCAGTTCCTTTAGGTGCAACAAGATGATCTTTATTTTTTAAACTAGATTTAACTTTTCTAGGGTGGGCTTCTACTTTATTTATCTGAGTACTACTTTGTGTTTGCAGAGTCTTATCTTTCTTTGTATTGCCTGAAGGCTGTGATCCGCTAGCACTAGTAGATGGTTTTACTCCTGTAGAAGACAACATAGGTTTGTTAGAAGCTAGGTTTGATGTAGAGGCCTTTTTTGTGATTGTGTTTCTTGAGGATGTGACGGGCTCAGTGAATCTAACTCTTTTGACTTTATTCATTGGGGTCACAGCCACTAATTGTACTCCAGAATTGTTGATACTAGGGCAGGTTTAACTGAATTTTGAAAGCAACTCCTGAATTAGTTTAGTATACTTACAAGCAGATTCTATGGTTAGATCTAGGGGATAGTTTGCTTTAATATTATCGACTAGATCCCTAAGAACTATAACTTTTTCCTGAGTGTGCTTAATATAGGCAGAGTGAGATGACCTTTTGTTCAACAATTTAGGGGTTATTAGTTCTGTATTAATATCTGGATCACTAGGATGACGTGTAACTTCATTATTAGCTAAATCTTTTCCTTTGAGTTTCCTCAATTCATCCTTGAGAGTTGTAATTATTAAAACTTTTTCCTGAAGACAAGCATTTAAATTAGAAATTTCCACAGACTTTAGATTGACTTGATTAGTTAAGTCAGCACATTGTTGTTTTAATCGAACACGTGCTGGTTTAATCGAGTCATAAAGTTGTGTGGAAAACTGGAAGGGGAGGGGGGGTTGAATAGTTTTTCCAAGATTTTTTGATCTTTTTAGATTGGTTTAACACTTTTGAAACTTTTTGTGAAGTTATCTAGATATTGATGTTTGACAATTAAGAAGTAAGAGATGTAAGAGTAAAGAAAAGATAGAGTATAGAAAGAGATCACCAGGACACAAGTATTTATAGTGGTTCGGCTATAAGGACACCTTCCTTGCCCTACTCCACTCCCCGAGTTACCTACTCGAGAGTTTGTTAAACACTAGTCACCAAGCTCCTTTCACTTGGCGAAGAAGCCTTCACAACGATGGTACACTTCTATAGGTTACAAAGATGATCACTGAATTTCTCACACACGAGAATCGATGATAACACAACTACACTTGATGTACAACTAACAATACAACAATTAATCACAGCAAGATGATCTTTTGAAAGAAGTAAGAAGAAGAATCAAGATCAAGACACTTTTGATGCGTGCTTGAAACTTTCACGTATTTGGCAATTCCTTTCTTGAAGTGAATTACCTACACAAGAACTAGAAGAAGAGATGCTAGAGAGAGAGATCCGTTGATTAGAGAGAAGAGTAGATGAGAAAGGTGTATGAAAACATGAGAAATGGCTTGGTATTTATAGCCAAAAAATTTACTGTAGGCCGGTTCTTCCGGTGCTGTTGACAAAGGGCACCGGCTTGCAAAACTAAGGGCACCAGAATACAGTAACAAAATCCGAATTTTGATTTGTAAAATCTTGAGATATCTTGTGTAATCTTATAAGATTTTCCTTAGATTTGCTGCATTTTATTATATACTAAATGAGAAAATAAGTGTAATATGATTTTGTGTAAAGTTAAGGTTTTAAAAGAATTTGTATGATTTTTCAAGTTGCATGTGTTTTTCTACAAAAATGGGAGATAGTAAAGAAATCATTTGCATGTGTTTTTCTACAAAGATGGGAGATAGTAAAGAAATCATGTTTGTGAGATAATAAGAGGGTTATTATGTTTTGTCATTAATAAAACCTTAGTCTAAGTTGATTGTAAAACGTTTTGTTTAAAACCGGTTTATTTGTATTAACAATCTCCCCCTTTTTGTTGATGACAAAACATATTATGGATGATTAGACATGTATTTAAACTTGGTTACTTTCTCCCCCTTTTTGTTAAAACAAAAATGGAAACCAAATGTATGAGAAATGTAGAGATATTATCAAGATGAAAAGCTCCCCCTTGATGAATGCTACAAAACAAATATGTTAGAAACAATGAGATATGCTCCCCCTTGCTTTGTGAGTACCTACAAAGAAAAGTTAGGGGTCCAAGAAATAAAAATGGCCTCTGTAGTACCGGCTAGCCGATGTTGTCCTATGAAAGGCACCGGTTCGTTAGCTAATGGCACCGGCTGACTTTATAAAAGTCAAAGTCCATGAATTTTGAACATAATTTAGAATGGTAAAGAGATAACAATATAGTACAACTAATTTTATTAGAGAGAGCATAAAGACATTACAATAAGACAAGAGATTCTTAACGAAGGTTCCTAATGAATCTATTATTTCGTTTTACTACATAAGTCTTATTATTAGATGTTGTGCGTTATGACATTTAGGCGGTCAAGAATGTAGTTGAGAATGAATCTCATTTCTCCTTTTAGGTTGTCGACCAAGACTTGAGTCCTTTGGCAATATTCATAATACATCTCATGAGTGAGCAAGGGAAGAGGGTTGTTGGGTCCCAATGGCGGAAGAGGTGGGAGTTGAGATGGTGGAGGTGGCAAGTAATGTGAAGGGAGAGGAGGAGGTGTTGGTTCTATCTTTAGAGTTGGCAAGGGAACAGTAGAGTTTATGGGAGGTATAGGAGGTGGCTCATTTGCCAACCATTCAATGGTTGCAAAGGATGGTCTAGGAGGTGATGGAATTGTTGTTGATGGTGGAAGATCACCTAGCACATCAAATAGAGATGGAGAGGATAGTGGAGTAGAGAACAAGAGTTTAATGGGATCAAGGTTAATAACTACCGGTGACGCGAGCTTGGATGGTTGAGTAGGAGCGGGTGGTGGCGTAGTCAATGGAGGAGGAGTTTTCTTAGGAGTAAGCAAGCAATTTTCATTGGAGTTAATTTTTATTGGAGATAGTGGTGGAGAGATTATTAGAGAAGTTGGTGGAGCTCCCGATGTGTAGTCCGATGGTGGAGAGAATGGTTGATAGGGAGGAAAAGAAGTTCTTGGATTGACAAAGCAACATGGCCTAACACTAATTCTTGCGGTTCGTTTTAGGTTAGTTTTGTTCTCTTTAGGCATTGTGAAGAAAGGAAAGACACAAGAGGTAGGAGTGAAGAAGATGGCTAAGAATTGTGCACTATTTATAGAGGAAGATGGGCAAGAATTGTGCACTATTTGAGTTAGACTTAAATGTTTTGCTTGTTAACTTAGTTAAAATCTAATGATTAGATTATGGCTAAGGTCAACTTCTATATTTAGAGTCTAAGTGATGTGACAAGGAGGGAAAGTTTGAATTTAAATTTGAAAAATTCGTATTTTAATACCAGAGAACAGGTCTGCCGGTTCTGCCGGTGCTATTCTAAAAAAAGGAACCGGCTTGAAATTTGAATGGCACCGGCTGACGGGCAGACATAATTTTTGTAGTAAGTTTTTGGGTAAAACTTTGATATGTTGGAGGTGTAGTTTTTCTCGACTCAATGACAGAAAAAAATTGTTTTATTTAGAGAGAAAAACCCGAGTTGCAACCAAAGCAAGCGAGTCTGAATTACATTCATGCATTAAACGAACCTCATTTGCATGAATTTCAATTGTCGCCAAATAAGCCATACAGTTGATCGATGTTAGTTGTTTGTGCAAATCTCGAACATTCAGTTTGACATCTTCACAAATTTGCTCCATTCAGAGAAAGTGATTCAAAAACTTTGTGTTCACTTGAAATTGTTCCAGTTTCATGTTGTAAATGTTCATGTCATTGAGTAGTAGTGAAAATCTCAAGTAGAATTCATGAAGTGATTCCCCCTTCTTATAAGCAAACTTATCAAATTCATCATAAAGCTTACACTCCCTTTCCTGTTTCGTCAATGAAGTTCCTTGCATGAGAAGTTGAATTCTTTTCCCAAGTTCCTTGGCGCCATTATTATTGCTAACCAATGCATTGACTTCATGTGAGTAGTCCTGCAGCAGAATGATATAGTATCCTTTGAATCACAACAACTTGAAGTGCTTCTGTACAGATAAACTCAGAACATTTCTATGGCCTAGGTATACCTCCATTTTTCCACAATTGAAGGCCAAATGAGTGGACCACTTTCAACGGATTCAAGGATCATTCGTCCATTTTGTCTATTTAGCATGTATAGTTCCATTCTGCTTTTCCAAGAATCGTACATATCCTTTTCCAACATGGGTGGACAATAGCAGCACCCAAAAAAAAAAAAACAAAAAAAAAAGAAAAAAAAAAAAAAAAAAAAAAAAAAAAAAAAAAAATAAAAAAAAAAACATAAAGGATAGCTTGTCAGCAAGAGTCGTCAGTGAAAATTGTCTATATTAAATGAATTACTTGGTTGATCGACGTGTATGAAAGTAATTATGTTTAATAAGTTGTCTTTTAAGTGTTTTAATTATGAAACTACACAGGGATTTACAATTCTTGACAAACGGGAAACAATTGAATATTCACGGGATTTACAAGTCATCGAATAAACCGAAAATTTTGAAAACTAGAGTTGTTCGATTCCACAAAACCAAGTTGTTCGTTTCCACTTAGTCGTTTGTTCATTTCCCCACAAGTTGAGTTGTCCGGGTTTCAACTAAGTGGAGTTTGTTCGTTCAACTAAAGTGGAGTTGATTCGGTTTCAACTATAGAGGAGTTTGTTAGGTTTCAACTAAAGTGGAGTTGTGTCGGTTTCAACGAGAGTAAGGTTGGTACGGTTTCCACTGAATCAAGTTTTGGTTTCGATTTCCCTGAATCAAGGTTGTTCGTTTCCACTGAAATCAAGATTTGAACGGTTTCCACTGAAACAAGGTTTTCGGGTTTGATTGTTCGAACATAAATAGTTGATCGACTTGATTGTCGAACTCATTGTTCGACTGAGTTGTTTCGACCATTTGTTTGACTTCAGTTGTTCGACTTCCACTACTACAAAACCCAAAAACACAAAAAGACACCTTTTTGATGATTGTTTTGCAAAAATACTTGTACAACTAGTGTTACTAAACCTATAGGAACAAGAAAAATGAAAACTTTAAGGTTTTTAAGCCAAAAAATTTAAAATCAAGATTTTGCTCTATGTAAAGTTTTCGAACACAAAATGTAACAAAAAATGATATTTTTCTTGATTCTAAGCTTGTACACCTATATCATTAAGATACTAGATCAGATTTACCAAGGTAAATAATCCTTTAGTGTACACAATAGCTTTGAAATCAAAGAAAAAAATAGAAAGGACGAAATTTTTGCAAGAACACTCGAACCAAAAACAATAAACACAAAAACTAAACACACCACTCCATGGCTCTTGATACCAATTGAAGAATACAAGTAATCTTTGATATGAGATGGGAAGGAACTTAGTGAGAGAGAGTGGAAGGAAGGATGTATTCTAGAGAGAGAAAGTAAGAAACATGTAATTCATAAGTGAAATGAGAATACAAAACCAACCAACACCCTCTCCAAAGCATGGAGAGGGTATTTATACATACAAACATATCCGGCCATGGGCCTTAATAGGCTTTCTATGGTCCTTTGGGCCATATTAGCTTAATTAACTTAACTATGGGCTTTGACTATTCTACATTGGAAGTGACCGATACTTTTCTTGTTTCTAACACCTTTCTTACGGACCGCTCGTGCTTTGATTAACGTTCACGGAGAAGAAATGATTCTCCGTGACAGTGACGAAAGATTAATCTTGAATATGAGACATGATACTTTAAGCTATTTTAACAAGCCTCAAAAAGAATCAATCAACATGATTGACATCTACAGTGTCTCTCATAAAGATTATCTTAAGGACTTGTTTGCAAATGAAAAGATAAAAAATCATCTGAGTGGCAATCACACTCCAATTTTGGACCCTATTGTGTCTTCTTCTCCCACACTTACTTCCCTAGAAGAAAGTGATTTAATTTGGGAAGAATTCGAAGCTTATCTCGCAAGTGATTCATTTCCACCGGGGAGTGATGATACCGACTTTGACTCGAAGGGAGATCTTCTTTTAATTGAGGAATTATTAAATAATGATCCTTCATCTCCTCTCCCTCTTTCTCATAATCCATTAAGTAGAAGTACCACTTCTTCTTCTTCTCCTGACCATTTGTTCAAGGAGTTCGCCGATGAACTCGCTCTTATTACATTTCCATCGGGAAATGATGATCTTCCTTTTGATATCGAATCCGATCTTAGAGAAATAGAATATTTGCTTAACCATGATCCTGCCAAGGAAATGGATTATATTCTCGAGGATTCGGTTGATGAGGGTAATCTTGTAGATCCTAATAACGATCTTGTTGATACCATTCCCGAGATGTTTACCGATGAACATACTCTTAATTATTCATCTCCACCATTATATAATGATGTCGATGCTGATCTTGTTGAACTTGAGGTCCATAATGATGATGATTATGATGTCCATATGACTCTCAAGAAGGATAAAATTCAAAGAGTCTAAATCTTGATTGATGAACTTGATCCTCTAGTATCAGTGATTTCCTTCCTTCCCCCAGATTTTGACGCGCTCTCTATGAGGATTTTTTCGAGGTTGATGTTTTGCCTTTAACCAATAACGAGGACAAAGTATTTAATCCGGGTATACTCATTCATGAGAACCTTTTTGAAGTCACTATTCGAGTAACACCGGATAAGAATGAAAAGAAGATATCCATATCTAATGCTTCTTTAATTCTTGAGGATTTTAATCCTCCTCTTTATGAACTTCCTTTCCACAAAGAAGTTCCTGGGTTCGAAACTCTACTCTCGTTTTCATCCAAAAATGAGAAAAAAAATTCACCATATACTCACTGTCAAAAGGAGTTTCAACTTCTCTTCTCCCGGAATTATCTCATCGGGGCCCTAAAGCTTTCAAAGTCATTAAAATTTTTAAAAGCCCGATGGAGATTTTTCCTTGCTCTTATGGAGAGGACATCCGTATTTTGGATGTTCCGTGTCTCCATTTCTATCCCCCATGAACAACTCAATTCGGGGGACGGGTCAAGCTAAGTGACCTAAAACAAGCGCTTCGTGGGTGGCAACCCATGCTTATCTTAATCTAATTATAATAGTAGTAATGAATAAGTATGTTGTGAGGAGGCTCGCCTCTTCTTTTCTCGTGCTTTGTGTTATTTGTCCAGGATTGCCCGAATTTTGAAGCCTCTCGTGCTCATGGTTTTGTCCTTCGTTCACTCGAGCTTCACATCCTCAGCTTCATTTTGGGAATCCAATATCCAAATCTTATCGACTAACGTTTATCTTTAAGCATACTTAATAAACGGCTTAGGATTTACGTAGAGACCCTTCTTAAAACATTGAGGACAATGTTTAATTCTAGTATGGGGGGATCTATCGATTTGATTGTGCCTGCAGTCGTTGTTTTCACGTAATCCCGTTTTTACCACCAAAATACCAAAAAAAATGAAAAAATTTAAAAATTTTCAAAAATAAAATAAGTGTTTTGTCACAATTTTGACTTTCCTGCTGGGTAGAATAAGAATAAATTTTGACTCGATCGAGCGTGTTGAGCTCTAGCTTGTTCCTTAACTTTTAGACTAAGCATTCGCGAATCTTCGCGAAGAACGAAAAATGATAGAGTTAATTATGAGTTGGATGCTAAACAAGGATTAGTTGGAAATCTTAAGAGCTCATAAGTGTAGTTTGTGGCTTTTTCTCCCATAAGCTCCTAACCGGACTAATAATACGTTCTCTTTTCGAAAACTAAACTTAAATAAACAATTTTTGAAGTATGGTGATATCAATAAGTTTAGTTCAAATTTATACTTAAATGTTCTAAAAAAAAATTTCTCTATATCTTGTATATATATATATAAAACGAAAAAAATGAAAAAAATGAAAAAAATGAGTAATAATAAACTGTGGGGTAATAAAAGTTTACTGCATCTTGTCGGCTCACAACTGATGTTGCAGTCTTCTAAATAAGGCACATAGTAATTATCCGAGACTGATAAAAGTTTGATGCAAATGAAAAAAATGAAAAAATAAGTAATAATAAACTGTGGGCTAATAAAAGTTTACTGCATCTTGCCGGCTCACAACCGATGTTGCAGTCTTCTAAATAAGGCACATAGTAATTATCCGAGACTGATAAAAGTTTGCTGCATCTTGCCGGCTCACAACCGATGTTGCAGCCTTCTAAAAGGTCGAGGATTTCATTAGTTTAAAGGATGTGTAATTATATTAAGTGTAGTACACGGAATAAATAAATATTGGGATAATCACTTTTCTTTTAAATTTAAATATGCTTTTGAACTAAGACTATTACATTTTAAGTTGTAATTTTATGTATATACGGGAAATCCAAGGGTGTTGAAACCGAAGGTCCGTGAGTCCCGATACTAGTCTTTGTGGGGTGTCAAAAGCCTGGTCACTTAGCCGCAAGGTTGGGATGTGCCGAGACGAAAGTCGCTACATGGGATGATCTCGCCTTCAAACTCATTACTTTTTGGGTGTTGGAACCCCGACGCGACGCATAGAAATTTTGCAAAACGTTGATCCATGGTTGAAATTCAAAATAAGCACACTCACCGAGATATAAAATTGTCGGGAACAGTGAAAAGTTCACAAGTTACAAATATGAGTAGTGTTAGGCATCTTAACTTGTATTTAACAGTGAATTTCGTTTTTTTTTAGCTTGGTTCTGGGAATAAGTGGAAAAGTCGGGGACGATGAATTTATCTTTTTGAGGCATTTTAGGATTGAAATGCTGTTCTTGTTCTATGATCCCTAAAAGTTATGAAAATAACGAAAGTCAAACATGTTAGTTAGTTGAGAAAAAGAAAAAGGAAAAATACAAAAATATTAGTGGTAGTTAGTGTATATATTTAAAAATGGTAAAAATGGGGCTTTTCAAAACTTATGATTCTTTAATTCCCCTTGATGAACTCTTAGCTACTTTTCCAGATAATTAGTCGAGGGGGATCGAGATTCTTAGTTTTCTTAAGTGTTTACTTGTAGCATTGCGTGAGGACACGATAATAGTTTAGTATGGGGGATTTTGGTATGTGCTTAATTACACATACCATTTTCCATTAAAGACCGGACTTCAATAACCAAAAACGTACCAAAAATACATTGTATTTGTATGCTTTCATCTATATTGTGCAGGAAACGGATATCCGACAAAAGGAAAAAAATCGAAGCCAAAACGGACAAAACCGAGCAGAGAACAGAAAGAGCGTGAAGAAAAAGTCAAAGTCAAAGTCAACCAAAAAGCCAACCCCGACAAAGTTAAAAAGTCAAAACCGAGGCTAATATAGAATACTTAAATGGGTCAACCCGCACCTATTTAATGGGCCGGGTCAGCCCATTAAGGTATTATTTGAAGACCAAAATGGTTAATAAACCATTTAAGGCCCAATCCTTTTTATAAACCTTCTAACCGGTGATACACAATAAACTATATGATATAATACCACAAGAGAAATTAAGAAAATTCCCTAAGGAAAATTCACTCTTAAAAGAAATATATAATATATAATACGTATATTTAACCGGGAAGTATGATCACCCGGGTCGTTTCCCCAACGACTTGTGAAATTAAAACCACGTTTTAATTCGGATTATGATTTGAATGAGAAGAAAAGATATTTTTGAGTATCTATAACTATTAATTGAAAGCACAATTAAAAACAAGCAATTAAAAACAATTAAACACTTTAACAATTAACGGGACGAATAAAACGCGACTAAAAAGCAAATACACTAAAATTAACTCCTAAAAATGCAAGCTAAATTTCTAAACCTAAATTAGGATAAAAGAAAATTTTAAGAAAAAGAAAAACATTTTTTTTGATTATTTTTGAATTTATTATGAATTAAAAACTATTTAAATCTAATTAAATCCTAGAAAATAGCAAATTAAGTCCTAAAAATTGAGAAAAATGATTTTTAAACTTAGAGAAGTCTAAAGTATCTTAAGAATTCTGAAAACTATTTTTAACTATTTTTAAAATTAAAATCCTATTTATAAACTTAAAATTAAAAGCTCAAAAATGAAAATTTAAATTTAAAAGTGGTGAAAATGATTTTTCTTAATGTAAACTTAAAGCCTTTTTTTTATAAAACTAAAAACTATTTTTTTGTATTTTTCTGAAACCTTTTTCTATTTTTTATGAATTTTCGAAAATAAAAACTTTAGAAAAATGATTAAAAATAATATACTTAATGAAAAATTACCAAAAAATAAGGAAAAATCTAAAAAGTAACAAAGTTCAAATGAAAAATGAAAGGATAAGCACAGCTTATCAAATAAGCTGTTAAAATAACTTATTATGCTACGGCTTTTTAATGAAAAAGGAAATGAAAACGACTACAAGTATTAAATGTGGGAAAAGGTTAATGGATGAGCTATTGTAGCATATTGGTAAGACGTGTGGTTTGTGTGTGTGAGGTCTTGAGTTCGAAACTGGCCAAACCATTTTTTTTATTTTTTACTTTTTGTAAAAACTAAGAGTTGGAACTTATAAAGGACATGATTTTGAGCACTCTTTGTAAAAAAAAATTTAACTGAAACTCAAAATTAAGCTCTAAAAGAACTTATGAAAAATCTGTTACAGAAAGTGGGTGTTTAAGCTTGCTTTTGCTTGATTCTACTTAACCACTTGTAAAAAGCTCAAATTAAGCTCAAATTGAAAAATAAAAGATGTTCAAAGTCCCTTGAGATGTGCTTAAGCTAATTTTTAATAACGTAGATCCATTTAAAACAATTTATGTTAACTGAATTAAAATAAAATGCACAACTCAGAAATAAACTCTTAAAAGTTAAAATTCTAATAAGCTAAAATCCTTATTAAGCTAAATGGCTCCTGAGCTTTTAAAAACTAGCTAAACTACTTATAAGCTACTATTCTAGTTTATAAAATCTAAACCTATAAGCAAGAAATCTAAATTTTAAAGCTACTGTATATGACCTACTGTTTCCGGCTTTTGGATTTTTTTTTTGAAAACTTTTAATCTGTATTATCTTAACTAATTAAGCTAGAAAATGAAAGGCAATTCCTATTCTATATTAAGCTATGACTATTCTATAAGCTATATGAAAATAAACCCCTAGACCCTAAAATAATAAGCTGAAATGAAGTTTAAAAGTTCAGCAGTACTAACTGATGTTAGTACTGCTGATGCAAATGGCTAGTGCACAAATCCAAAATTCAGGTAACCAAATTAGTATCTACTGCATTAAACCTACTTAATGAGAGTGCACAAACACTTAGCAATCTAAATCCAAGCCTTCCAAGGATTGGATTAAACTTTTACAATCAAAGAGAAAGGGATTAAGTACCTTGGTGCTGAGACAATGATATTAAGCCCTAACTTTTTCAAATTTGAAATTTAACCTATGAAAACTCTTTCTAAACTAATTAAAAACATGATTGCTACACCTTGTCTCAACAAAATTTCACATGCCAGTTTGACTTTAAGAGGTCAAACTGCATAAAACCAAACACTCCTTTAACCTTATGATAGACTTGATTAAGCTTATGATTTAGAAAACTAGTGATCTAAACCTAATTACCAGATACTAGACAGCATTTAACAAGCTTAATAAACAAAATTCAACAACTAATTTAAGCTAGAATTCAAAATTTTAAGCTAAGCTAACTATTTTTGGCTTTTTTATGATTTTTAAAGACAAGTTATGGAATACTAAAATCTAAACTAAATTAACTAAAAAAACAGAAAGGAGAACTTGATTATTGATTAAAATGAAACATAAATAAGCTCAAATAAGTAACAATATAAGCAGATAAGCAAAACAAATTAAGTAATTAAGTAAATATTAAGCTAGAATTTAAATGACAAGGAATTTAAAAGAGAACTTACAATTGCTTCAGCAAAACAGAAGCATAAACTCAAATTAGCAGCTACTAGCTCTAGCTTATCCTAATGGATAAGCTAGTAAAGTCCATGTGAGCCCTTCCATGTCTGGCTCACCTTCCAAAAGCTTATAATCCAAATAAGACAAGGTATTAAACTTTATTTATTAGGTTTTAGGTATGATTAAGGTCAGGATTACGCTCAATTACCAGCTTATAGGACATAGTAAGAGCTGATAATGAGCTTATAGGAGCTTATGAACAATTAGTTTTACAATTGAAGAAAAATGAAGCTTATGAGTTAAAATCAAGAGAGTTTGACAAGTAATAAAACTGAGTTTCATTAATATAAAAGCTTGTGTACATTACTTTAAAAGGAAATTACAAAAGCTGGAAAGGAAAATACATAAGCTAAAAATGAGAATTAAGCTAAATCCTAAAGCTACTCCTCCTTTTTTGTGTGTGAGTTGTGTGGCTATTTATAGCTGCTGATAGAACCTTCTAGGGGTCTGAGCACTCCCCACGCTCCTGTCAATCATATCCACACGATTACCCAATCATTGGAGAGCATTTGATGGCCGTTGGATTAACCCTTGGGATCACACGGATTGCCAACGTGGCAATCCGTTGTGAGGCATTGTACTTCCTTTCTGAGTATGTCAAGTGCTAAATCCAACATTCTAGTGTGCTTCCTTCACATCCACGTGGCCTTTTTGCTTGTGTTAGCCAATATGAGCTCTTGAGATTACATTTCTATCCCTGCCATTTTGTTCTATGACCTCTGAATTGTCTTATTTACCCATCAATTAAGAAAACCCCTTTGATTTTTACCCTAGGTTAACTGAGGGAGATGATGAATAGTGAAATGGATTTTTGGCGCCATTTTATGTTTTAACTGAATTGGGGTTAAAAATGGGTGTAAGGTTTGGGGAAATTGCAAAACCAGTCCTTGTCTTTTATTATCACAAGTGTAGTGTTTAAACTCTTTCATAAATGGCAACTTCAGTCCCTGCGGTTTATGAAAAAGAAAATGGGCCATTTGTTTTGGACTTTTGGGCTTAGATTTTGGATCTGGTTAAGGTAATTAGGGGTTTAGAGGCCCACTTAGGTACAAGGACCATTTGTGTAACATTTGAAACTTGGAGGGTTGATTTGAAACATTTTAGGGTTTTGTCTTCTAGTGAGTTGGCTTTGTGGGACCCATAGATAATGAAGCTTGACTTTTTTCTGGGCTTTAGCTTTGAATTCTTGGTTCTCTTGTGCTCTTCCGTTTCTTTCTTGAGTCGTGTTTGGCGTTTTTGACGATTTTCTTGTGATTTTTGGAACATATCCGTACTCCTGCATACACTAAACACAAAAAAAAAGCATATCTTTGCATTTTTAGTCTGTTTTGGGTCTTTTAGGGTCATTTTTGGTGTTTAAAGGATATGTTGTATTTTACATCTTATCAAAATTCCCAAACTACACGATTGGTACGTCTCACACAATATTACATGCTCATTATAACCAAATATCTCAAAAACTTCCCCAAACTAACCTTTGAAAAGTCAGCACAGATTTTTTGTTGAAGAGAGTTAGAGTCACAAATTTTTTTTTTTATTAAAATAAAACACTCGAATTTCTTTTCAAACTTTTTTCTCTTTTTATGATTTTACTTGATAAATACCTACCTAACTACAACTTATTTGTGTTGACATAATGTATTATTTTCATTACCTCACTGGTAACTTTTAGGATCATAGAACAAAAAGCATAATTAAGTGTCTAAAAGATAACTTCATCATCCCCGATTTTTCACTTTTCCCATGCTAAGCTTAAAAATTTAGATCACTGCTAATTACGAAACTAAGATGCTAAGTCTACTTATAATTACAACTTGGAATTTTCTTTACCGACATAAATCATATATTTAAGTGCGTGAGTGCTCAATTAATTAAAATCCAGTAAATCCAATCATTATGATAGTTGAAATCCGAACAAGTTTTAACATGGGCCTCCTTTGGCTTATATGTTAAATCACTTAGTAAGAATCATAAACTCAAGCAACAAAAAACCTCCTTAGCTAGACATCGTTGGTTCACTTGTCCCATGAATGACTTTCTTCTCTAGCGATCCCACCGTCATCGGGTAAGTGCTAAGGCTTTTGACACCCCCTCCGGAGAATAATAATCGAGACGCATGAAACTTCTCGATGAAAAGCTTTGTAGGCATTTTGCAATCGTTTGGTTCAAAGAATACCTTGGTTTTAGAAAATGAAACTTTTACTATTTATTTTCTAATTTGCAACATTATTATTACTATTTACATTATTAGGCTAGGAACCGGTATCACTTTTCTTTCGACGACACATCGGCCACGCCTCCGACAAGAGCTCGTGTACTTATTATGATACCAACCCTAAATATACATCCTCCATCCTTTCTTTCGATGTCACATCGGGAGCGAACCGACAAATGCCCATGTACTTTATTGCGATGGAGTTTGTATATTAATTATTAACACTAAGAATTTATAACTTGCATCCTTTTTATTCACCAACTACATTTTATTTTTTTTTATTTTTTTATTTTATTTTTTTATTTTTTATTTTTTATTTTTTTATTTTATTTTATTTTTTATTATTTATTTTTAGTTCAACACATTATTTTTGCAAATAGAAAAATTTCGTTTTAGAAAACCAAAGTATAAACTTGAACTTCAGTCTCGGATTTTTATTATTCTTACTATGGGCTTTCTTTAGAAGACTACCACATCGGTTGTGAGCCGGCAAGAGGTAGTAAACTTTTATCAACCCACAACTTTTATTATTATATTTATTTTTTATCATTTTATCATTTTATATATTTTCATCATTTTTTTATTGTTTATTTATAGAAGACTACTTTTTGAAAAATTCAAGTATAAATTTGAACTAAGACTAAATTTTTTGCTATATATTACATAAAAATTGTTGATTTAAGTTTAATCTCCAAAAACAACACGTATATTAATCTGGTTAAGAGCTTATGGGAGAAAAAGCAACAAGTTACATACATGAGCTTTTAAGATTTCCAAATAATCTTTGTTTAGCATCCTACTCATACTTAACTCTATCATTTTTCGTTCTTCGCGAATTAGCGAACGCTTAGCCTAAAAGTTAAGGAACAAGCTAGAGCTCAACACGCTCGATCGGGTCAAAATTTACTCTTATTCTTACCCAGCAAGAAAGTCAAAATTGTGACAAAAACACTTATTATATATATATTTTTTATATTTTTCTACAAATAAAACTTAGAAATTTAAAATTTTTGAAATTTTTGCTATTTTTGCGGGAAAACGGGGTACGTGAGAACAAAACAATAAGTAGGTAACATCAAATCGATAGATTCCCTCCCCAAACTAAAACGAAACATTGTCCTCAATGTTTAAGGCGGGTCTCTACGCAAATCTAAGCCGTTTATTAATTATGCAAAGATAAACGTGAATCGATAAGATGAAAGGATATCGGATCTCCCCAAACTAATGTCAAACAAAGGATAGGAAGCTCGAGTGAACCGGGATAAGACACCGAACACGAGAGTCTTCAGAAAATTTAGGTCTATCCTGCAAAAAATCACAAGCACAAACAACAAACACAAAGAACGGAAGAGTACAAGCCTCCTCACAACACATTAGAAAAATAGAAAAATAGAAAATGGATAAGCATGGGGTGCCTCCCACGAAGCGCTTTGTTTTTGGTAACCGAGTCACATAGCTTGACTCGATCCCTGAATTCATTCGTCCTTAGGGAGAGCAATACTTGGAATAAGCAACTTCCATTGAAAACACCACCGGCTCTAGATAAGAAAATTGCAAAACGAAGATGCCGGGGTCAAAAACGAGATCCTCACTCCCGAGAGAAAGAATAACAAGAGAATCCTCGGGGTAGGTGAAAGATGGAAGAAAAGTCCAAATGACAAATGTGAAGGAATTGATATCTTCAACATTTAGGGATAAAACAATTTCTCCTTGGTTAAAATCTTTATCATTCTGCATGGCCGCATCGGGCTTAAAATCTAAGCAAACGTCTGGTGGTTCCGGCGGAGGACGAAGAGATGATGGTTCAAGGATAGATGACTCATTTTCGGGGAGGAAAGTAGAATTATCTTCATCTTCGGAATCATCATTTCCAACACCTTGTGGAATTAAATCATCTGGAACGAGAAATATATCGATCTCTTCTTGAACGGGGTCACTATCCTCAACGGGGATAAGAGATACCGGAAGAGACTCGATAATTAAACTTGGATTAACATGAACATTTTCCTATGACCGGGAAGTTGAAATCTCACAAAGCATTGTCATAAGACTAAGATATTCCTCATTTTCACGAACAATCCTTGAAGGAAGAGTAATGATTTTTCCGGCGAACTCATGGTGAAGAGGATCATTCTTTGGAGAAAAAGTAATCGAAGTATTATGGATGGATTCATTTTGTTTTGGTTCATGATTGGAAATCACTTCGGGAGCAAGATTATGGGTGGTATCATCACTAAGCAGATTCTCAAAAAAAATTACGTCTCCTTCCGAATCAAAGTAACCTTCCTCAAAATTAGAAGAAACTTCCATGGCTAGAAAAGCATCGGTCTCATCAATATCGACTTCCGGATCGGAACACTTAACCTTATCGGACAAAGGTGTGTTAAGTAAAACTGGCTCATCGGAATTTGAAATGTTGGAGTTCTCGTTTTCTACATCTTCTACCATCTCGTTAAAGAGAGGATTTATGTTGCTAGAGGTGAAGTTGTCATCAAATTCAAAAAGAGTGTTTGAATAGACTTAAAAATTTTCTTCATGAACACCTTTTTTAAGAAGAGTGAGTTAATCGGCAAACTCCTCAAGATTTTCACTAGTCTTCACCGGAGAAGAACTAGGAGGAAGAGCATCGGAATGAATAGTGGTACTGCCACTAAATGGCTCATCTTTCGAAAAATCAATGATAGAAATAGCATGAGCAAATTGCTTATTCTTGCTTTTCTCAGATTTTTCAGCATAAAAGACAAGTTCATCACTTCCTACTCTTAATGTTAATTTTTCCTCGTATAAATCAATGAGAGCTTTTGCAGTGCGAAGGAAAGGTCTCCCTAAAATAATAGGCACTCTCGGGTCTGGTTCAAAATTAACCACAACAAAATCAGCAAGAAAAGTGAAACCATCAACTCTAACTACAACATCCTCGGCTATACCCATTGGGTGCGTAACGGAACGGTTAGCAAGCTCGAGTGTCATTCGGGTGGGCTTCAAAGCTCCAAGCCCAAGTTGCTTGTAGATAGAATGAGGCAAAAGATTTATGCTAGCTTCGGAATCAGCTAAAGCATTAGTCCTATCAAGTTCTTGTAGAGCACACGAAATAAGAAGTTTTTTGGGATCTTCGAGTTTCTCGGGAACTTTGTTCAAGATGATGGCAGAACATTCAGCATTTACGGTTGTGATGGCAATCTCCTCAAGTTTCTCTTTGTTTCTCAATAAAGTGCTTAACCATTTGTTGAATTTTGGCATTTCAATGAGAGCATCTTTTAAACTAATTTCTAAACGGAGTTGTTTAAACAACTTCATAAACCTGCTCTGCTGAGCACTGGGTGTATCTTTCTCTCTCACTTTCATCCTCTCGGGGTATGGAAGTTTAGGCTGATATGAATTAGGCTCTAGAGAATTAGGCTCTTGAACAGTTTTCTTAGCCTTTGGTTTCGGAATTTCAATAAAAATGGAATCATGATCCTCCGGAGGTGGGACTTGTGCGGTACTTTCTGAACCTGGTTTTTGCACTTTGTCCATTGACGTCTTCGGGTTTTGTTCGGGTTCCTTTAGAGGAGTAGAAACAACGGTAGGAACAAGAGGAGTCGAAGGTCATTCACAAGATTTACCACTTCGTGTGGTGATAGCATTAACATGCTCGCGAGGGTTAGTTACGGTTTAACTTAGAAGAGTACCTGAATTCGATGATGAAGCGGTATTGGAACTTATGAATTTAGAAAGCATTTCCGTTAAATTTGTCATCTGGTTTTGTAAACCTTGGCCTTGATTTTGCATATTCCGTAATACAGCATCATTAGCCTTGACATAATTCTCAAAATCGGTCTTTGAAACACCTTGCATTTGTTGAGTAGGAGCTTGATAAACTGGTGGTTGATTAGTTGGAGGTTGGTAAACTTGTCCTTGGTTGAAGTTACTTCCACGGTTTTGATTGAAATTGGTTCCTCGATTTTGGTTGAAATTATTTCCTTGATTTTGATTGAAATGGTTTTGATTGTTTTGAATCGGAGGAAAACTGTTAGCCTCAAAATAATGAGTCGAACAACGGAAGTTCGTTCATAACTATCTTAGGTCTCAGTCATTAAATAATTATACGTTGTAATAGGCTACACGGGTAAACGGGCTCTTAAATGTAATCTAACCGGTCACGTGTATCGGGCGAAAGCCCAAGTAATCCCGAGCCCGGCCCGTAGAAATACCAAGGCATGAAAGCCTCTTGGTATTTAGTATAAATACCCCTCTCCAAGTATGGAGAGGGTGTTGATGCTTGTTGATTATTGTTAAGTCTCATTTGTAATTTTGCAAGTAATCATCCATCTTTTTCTTCTCTCTACCTTTCTCTCTCTAACTTCTCTCTACAATTTCTTCCATTTTATCTTATCTATTTTTCTTGTTTCAATAATGAAGTGAAAGTGATTAAGGGTAACCGACATTTGGTATCATTCGCCACGGGTGGGTTTAGTTTTTGTTAGTTTTCGTGGTTGATTCGTGCTTGTAATTTTTTGTTTTGTTGTTTTTTTGTTTTTGTGGTTTCGTTTTTAAAAAAAAAAGCAAAGTGGTTCGAATTGGTTTCTTGGCCTATACGCGTTTTAGTCGTGGTTCGAATTGCTTATTTTGTGTGTGGCTAAGAAAAACGCGAGGACGAAAAGATCGTGCTATTAGTGACTCAATCGAACAAGTGACAACAAAGAGAATCGAACTAGAAGGCGTGCTTCAAGGACCGAACTAGCTCTCACTTCAGGGATCGAACGAGGGTTTTTTAGTTTTGGACAGAACTAGTATTTCCTTTGAGGATCGAACGAGGATCTTTAGTTTGGATCGAACTAGTATCTTCTTAGGATCGAACGAGTGAAATACTCGAGGATCGAACGAGTGTTTTCCTTCAAGGATCGAACGAGTTGTCAACCATGCTTTACTCAAAGTTAGCCATTGATTTCTGGGAATTACATTTGCCATCCTCGTGTACCCTCGGTGGGTGCATGGAGCAATTATGCCATAGTCGGTTATCAAGCCATCGGAATAAGGAAAATGGAATTAATTAAAAGGTTCTTCTAAATGAAAAGGTTGAACAACAGCCGGTTGGGCTTGTTGCTGACGGTTACGGTTGCGGGTTTGAGAACGAGTACGCATGCACAAAGTAGAAAAAGAAATAAAAAGATAATCAAAAAATTACACTAATTTTTTTTTTCAATTAATTAACAATCTATTTTAAACAGATAAACGGAAGACAACTTAAACCAAATAATCAAATTTATTTCACGGTAGCTCTTAAAAATTTTACTTTTTTAAGGGTGAGCTCCGTATTGCGTAAATGACACAAATACTAGTTTTTAAATCTTTGATTCGAGTGGGAACTTTTTATTGATTAATACCATTATTGAAGAGTATATTGTTGGTCGTTATTTTACCAACTTTGTTTATTTTTAAAATTGAAAGAGCAAATATTTTTGTATTTTTGTTTTAATCTTCTATTTATACTAAAAAGAAAAGAAAATTATTTTTTACTTTTTATTTTTATAATTTTTTTATATATTTTTTTAACCCAAAACAAAACTTTCAAAATGAAAGGGACTTCAAAATTAATATCAACAACTTCAAACGAGAGAATCTTAATCACAAATCACCGGCAACGGCGCCAAAAATTGATTGAGCAATTTTATACACGTAAAATATATATAATATATAACACGATGGAAAATTACCAATTTACCCTTGAGGACAAAGGCAAAAAGGAAATTCTTCAAATATATAATTATAAGTATATACGTTTATTTAAACCGGGAAGATGATTCCCCGGGTCATTTTCCTCAACGATTTGTGAAATTGAAACCACGTTTGTTGTTCGGACAATGATTTGAATGGGAAACAATAGTTAATTTGATTAACAAGCTCTATGAAAACAAATAACGGGATATCAAAATTTAACAAAAAACGCAAAACGGGACCCTTAAACGGAGGTCAAAAACCCAAATTTGCTAAAAATAAATCTACTAAATTTTTCTTTTTAAAGAACTCTATTTGACTTATAAAAAGTAAGTTTAAGAAAAACTAGAACAAAAACGAGTTGAACGAGCGTTTAATTCCACGAAAAACCTGAGGAACGAGAAGTGTCTCGTTCTTAAAAAACGAAATTGTTGCAATTAGACCCTACGAAAGCGCGAAACTTATTTTTCTATGAACGTTTTTTAGGCATAAAGAAACTTTTCTAAAAAAAGATTTATATTTTTTTGATTTTTTTAAGTTTTTAATGAAAATAAATGTTTTTAAAATATAAATGAACTCTAAAATTCTAGAAAACTCATGACAGAAAAGTAGTTAGACTACTTAAATCCTAGGAAAAAATAAGCACGAGATCACTGTTAATAAAAAGCGGCGAAATTAAGCTGTAACAGCTTATAGAGCTTATAAGGCTAAAACAACTATAAAGATTTAAATGTGCAAGGGTCTTATGAAAAAGACCCAAGGGCACAGCGGTAAGGAGTGGGTGTGTGTGTGTTTATAAAAGGTTAAGGTGTTGAGGTCGGGGGTTCAAGCCTTGCTCACCCTCGACTTGCACTTCCCTTTTTTGGTTTTTAAGAAAAACTTAAAGAACAAAAGTTGTTAAGGACAACTTTTTAAGCAACTTTAATAAAGAAACTATAAGCTAAAACTTAAAAATAAGCTCTTAAAGAGCTTATGAAAAAGCTATTTCAGGAACTTAGCTTTATAAGTGCTAAAAACGACTTTTCACTTAATAGCATTGCCACAATATTTTAAGCTCAATCCAAAGTCTAAAAGCTGTTCTAAAAAAGTAATGATTTTGAGTATGAGCTAAATTCAATAAGCTAAGTCAACGAAAACATAAAAGGTCTCTAAATCTAAATGATCAAAAGAGCAAACTTCAGAAACTATAACTAAGCTTAAAATAGATAGCTAAATTTGCAACATAAGCCTTTTTTTAAGATTTGAGCTTTTGAATCTTAACATCTACTTTAAACTTAATCCAAATCATAAAAACAAATACTAAAAGCTAGAAATCAAAATTTAAAAGCTAGGATCTAGTTACTACTGTTTTTGGCTTTTTGAGGTTTTTTTTATGAACTTTAAAAGCAAATTAAACCTAGAGATTAAGCTAGAAATTTGAAAACAAGTTTTAAACTAACTTATCCTATGTCTAAACTATAAGCTTACTTAATTTAAAAACCTAAAGCTTAACTGAGTAGCTTAAAGCTAATGAAAATCAACAGTAGTAACAGTAGTTTCGACTGCTGATGCAATGCAAATTAGTCTAAACAACAATGCAGTTGACCAAGTATGTCAAACCTGCACTAGACACACTCAATGAGTGTGTCTAAACTCAACACAAATAAGATTCAAGCTCAAAGAAGCTTGGATCAAAAATAGTCTTTTTGAAAACACAAATAAGATTCAAGCTCAAAGAAGCTTGGCCCTTGATTCCTCTAATCATTGAAGGTATCACTTTCTAAACGTTGGAATCACTTATGAGCTCACACGGATTGCCAGCGTGGCATTCGTGTTGTCAGACCCATTGTGTTACTTCCGTGAGTGAACTTAGTGTAAAATGACCATTTTCCTTGTGCTTCCTTACTTGCCCGTGTGTCACATCAAGTGGGTTTTGGCAATAGGTAATCCAGAATGGACGTTTCTATCCGGCCAATGTGTATTGAGGCCCTTGATTGTCCTTTTTGTCCTTTAATTGGGATTTGCCCCATGGTTTTTACCTGTGGGTAAATGAAGGAGACGGGTGAACAGTGGTAAAACCACTTTTCCCGCTTCTTTTATAAAAGGGGTTGTTTGATTTGTTTGACCCGGGTGTTGACTTGGGTATAATAAAAAGAATGGGCTGGGTATGGTGGGTTTTGGGCTTGGATTTGTGTTTTGTTATAAAGAAAAAGATAAGGGTGAGTTAATAGTTAAACAAATGTTAACTATAATGGTTTTTAGCCCGTTAAGGTAAAGGTCCATTTATGTAACTTTGGAATTTATGAGGGATGGGTTTGGTATTTTTGGGATTTTTGTCTTGTTGGGACTTTGACTTTAGTTGACTAAGAGTTGACTTTTTGACTTTGATAGCTTCCTCCTGGCTTCTTGCGTGCTCTTCCGTTCTTGTGTTCGTGTTTGCCCGATTTTAACCGTTTTCTTGGGATTTTTGCTTTATCCGTACCTACACAATAAGAAAGACAAAACAAGCAATATACAAGCCTTTTATGCACAGTTTTGGTCTTTTTAGGGTCTATTTTGATATAAAATGGGTATGTGTTTTCACACATATCAAAATTCCCCAAACTAAGCGATTGCGTGTCCTCACGCATTTTTTATATTGCAGTTTAACCAAATACCTAGAAACTTCCACCACACTAAAACCTTTTGAAAGTAGCAAAGACTTGTGTGTGAGGAGCCTAAGAAATCACAGATATTAAACACCCTTATTTCCTATTTTCCAAAACTTTTCCATTTTTTTTTATAAAATAATATAGTGTTATTTTGACTTTCGTTATTTCCATAACTGTTAGGGATCATAGAACAAAATGCATTTCGAATCCGAAAATGCCCCAAAAAGGATAAATTCATCGTTCCCGACTTTTCACTTATCCAAACCAAGCTTAAAACAAAATCACAGCTAAATATCAGGAAGGTGCTAACACTACTCATCTTTGCAACTTGTGAACCTTTTACTCCCGACATTATTTATCTTTAAATGTTGAGTGTGCAATCTATGAATTTTCACCATGCATCACTTTTTGCAACATACTATGTTTTCGTACCACTCTTAAGCATAATGGAGTTTTTTAAAGCGAGATATCCCATGTTGCGACTTTCGTCTCGGCACTCCTAAACACTTGCGGCCAAAGTGACCAGGTTTTGAACCCACAGAACTAAGTATCGGGACTCACAGACCTTAGGTTTAAGAATCTCAGGTTTCCGAATATTCATAGCTTATAAAATAAAATAGTCAAAGTGCAAAAGCATATTTAAATTTAACAAAAATAAGTCAATTATTAATTCACACTTAATTATTTAGATATTTATGCAATTGTAACCCTCGACTTTTTAGAAGGCTGCAACATCGGTTGTGAGCCGGCAAGATGTAGCAAACTTTTATCAGTATCGGATCTTTATTCTTACTATGGGCTTTCTTTAGAAGACTACCCATCGGTTGCGAGCCGGCAAGAGGTTGTAAACTTTAATCAACCCACAGCTTTTATTATTATATTTATTTTTTATCATTTTTTCATCATTTTTTTTATATATAGAAGACTTCTTTTTGAAAAATTCAAGTATAAATTTAAACTAAGACTAAAATTTTTGCTATATATTACATAAAAATTGTTGATTTAAGTTTAATTTCCAAAAACAGCACGTATCTTAATCCGGTTAAGAGATTATGGGAGAAAAAGCAACAAGTTACATACATGAGCTCTTAAGATTTCCAAATAATCTTTGTTTAGCATCCTACTCATATTAACTCTATCATTTTTTGATCTTCGGCGAATTAGCGAACGCATTAGCTAACAAAGTTAAGGAACAAGCTAGAGCTCAACACGCTCGATCGGGTCAAAATTTACTCTTATTCTTACCCAGCAAGAAAGTCAAAATTATGACAAAAACACTTATTTTCTTTAAAATTTTTGCTATTTTTGCGGAAAAACGGGGTACGTGAGAAACCAAACATATGTAGGTAACATCTAATCGATAGATTCCTTCACCAAATAATTGGAAACATTGTCCTCATGTTTAAGGTGGGTCTCTACGCAAATCTAAGCCGTTTATTAATTATGCAAAGATAAACGTGTATCGATAAGATAGGAAAGGTTATCGATTTTCCCAAACTAATGGCAAGCATAAGCTGGTAGCTCGAGCCAGTGAACGGGACAACTAACACGAACACGAGAGTCTTCAGAAAAGTTGAGTCTATCCTGCAAAACAATCACAAGCACAAACAACAAACACAAAAGAACGGGAAGAGTACAAGCTCCTCAAACATATTTGATACTAAAAGAAAATAGGAAAATAGATAAGCATGGGGTGCCTCCCACGATGCGATTTTGTTTTTGGTAACCCGTAGTCAGGTTAGGTTGACTCGATCCTGTATTCATTCGTCTTAGGGAGAGAAAATGGAACTGGCTTAAGAGAAAAATGAAAAGTAGAGATGTCGGGGTCAAAAACGAGGTCTTCACTCCCGAAAGAGAGAATAACAGGAGAATCCTCAGGGTAGGTGAAAAATAGGAGAAAAGTCCAAATGACAAATGTGAAGGAATTGACATCTTCAAAATTTAGGGGTAAAACAATTTCTCCTTGGTTAAAAATCTTATCATTCATGGCCGTATCGGGTCTTAAAATTTAATCAAACGTCTGTGCGTTCCGGCGGAGACGTGGAGATGATGGGTTGTCTTGATTGATCAAGGTTAGGTAACTCATTATCTTCATCTTTGGAATCATCATTCTCAACACCTGGTGGAATTAAATCATCTGGAACAAGGAATATATCCATCTCTTCTTGAACGGGTTCACTATCCTCAACGGGGATTGAACTTAGATGAACATTTTCCTGTGACCGGGAAGTTGAAATCTCACAAAGCACTGTCATAAGACTAAGATATTCCTCATGTTCACGAACAATCCTTGAAGTAAGTGTTAAAAGTTCACCGGCGAACTCATGGTGAAGAGGACCATTCCTTGGAGAAAAAGTAATCTGAAGTTGTATAATGGATTTCATGACGGAAATACTTTCAGAGCGGATTATGGGTGGTATAATCACTAAGCAGATTTCTCAAGAAAAAATTTACGTCTCTTCTGATCGTAAATATCTTTCCTCAAAAAATTAGAAGAACCTTTCCCTTATGGATAGATAAGCATCGTTTCATCATATCGTACTTCCTGGATCGGAACACTCAACCTTATCGGACAAAGGTGTGTTAAGTAAAACTGGCTCATCGGAATCTGAAACGTTGGAGTTCTCGTTTTCGACATCTTCATCTTTCTCGTTAAAGAGAGGATTTTCGTTACTGGAGTTGAAGTCATCAACAAATTTGAAAAAGGGGGTTGAATAAATTGAAAATTTTCTTCTTGAACACCTTTTTTAAGAATGATCATCTTTTACCTGGTGGAAATGATTCAAGAAGAGTGACGTTTCATCGGCGAACTCCCAAGATTTTACTTGGTCTTCACCGGAGAAGAAACTAGGAGGAAGAGCATCGGAATGTATTATGGTATGCCACTATAATGGCTCATCTTTTCAAAAATCAATTGATGAAATAGCATGAGCAAATTGCTTATTCTTGCTTTTCTCAGATTTTTCAGCATAAAAGACAAGTTCATCACTTCCTACTCTTAAAGTTAATTTTTCCTCATATAGATCAATGAGAGCTTTTGCAGTGCGAAGGAAAGGTCTCCCTAAAATAATAGGAACTCTCGGGTCTGGTTTAAAATTAACCACAACCAAATTGGCAGGAAAAGTGAAACCATCAACTCTAACTACAACATCCTCGGCTATTACAATTTAGGTGCGTATCGGATTGACGGTTAGCCAAGCTCGAGTGTCCATCTAGGGTTGGCTTCAAGCCCAAGCCCCAAGTTGCTTGTAGATAGAATGAGGCAAAAGATTTATGCTAGCTCCGGAATCGGCTAAAGCATTAGTCCTATCAAGTTCTTGTAGAGCACACGGAATAAGAAATTTTCTGGGATCTTCGAGTTTCTCGGGAACTTTGTTCAAGATGATGGCAGAACATTCAGCATTTACGGTTGTGATGGCAATTTCCTCCAGTTTCTCTTTGTTTTCTCAAATAAAGTGCTTATATTTGTTGAATTTGGCATTTTGATGAGAGCATCTTTTAAACCCAATTTCTAAACGGAGTTGTTTATAAACTTCATAACCTGGCTCTGCTGAGCACTGGGTGTATTCATCTACTCTCTCTTACTTCCATCCTCTCGGGATTGGAAGTTTAGTCTGATATGAATTTGGCTTCTGGAGATTAGGCTCTTGAACAATTTTCTTAGCCTTTGGTTTCGGAATTTCAATAAAAATGGAATCATGATCCTCCGGAAGTGGGACTTGTGCAGTATTTTCTGAACTGGGTTTTTGCACTTTGTTCATTGACGTCTCCGAGTTTTGTCCGAGTTCCTTTAGAGGAGTAGAAACAATGGGTGTAGGAATAAGAGGAGTCGAAGGTCCTTTACAAGTTTTACCACTTCGTTTCTTTTTCGCTTTTTTTTTCTTTTTTTTTTTTTTTTTTTTTTTCCATTTTTTATATTTTTTTCTTTTTTTATTTATTTTTTTTTTTTTTTTTGTGTGGTGATAGCTTAACATGGTCACGAGAGTTTGTTACGATTTGACTTGGAAGAGTACTGAATTTTGAAGACGGAAGCGGTGTTGGAAGTTATGAACTTAGAAAGCATTTCTGTTAAATTTGTCATCTGGTTTTGTAAACCTTGGCCTTGATTTTGCATATTCCGTAACACAGCATCATTAGCCTTGACATAATTCTCAAAATCGGTCTTTGAAACACCTTGCATTTGTTGAGGAGGAGCTTGATAAACTAGTGGTTGAATCGTTGGAGGTTGGTAAACTTGTCCTTGATTGAAGTTACGATTTTGATTGAAATTGGTACCTCGATTTTGGTTGAAATTATTTCCTTGATTTGGATTGAAATGGTTTTGATTGTTTGGAATCGGAGGAAAACCAGGAGGTCGGAATTGATTTGAAACCATCGGCGGTCTAGAATTGGAATTTCCTTGATTAAAATTGGCTGCAGGAGCTTGTGAAACGTACTCTTGAATGTTGTCTTGATAAACGTTGCCATCCGTGGTTGGACAGTTTTTATAAGAATGAGCACCTCCATAAGTTACACAACTCTGCTCGACCGCTTTTATGGATGCGGGAGCTTGGGCTTTTTGTTTGTCGATAAGCATAGTCTTCATC
>BQNB010007260.1:73690-94209 GCA_026074375.1 Tanacetum coccineum | reverse complement strand
TTTTGTTTTTAATTTTTTTACCGATAAAGCAACATCAATTAAGAGGATGTCAAGCATAATTGTTTTTCCCTCTAAACTTTTATAACTAGTTATAATGAAAGTAACAAAGTTTATATACTAATAAGTCAACCAATATACCCATCAATAGGCCTATTAAACTTATGAGTTTCGTAGTTCCAATTCAACCACGCATAGCAAAGGACTCTACATGACCATCTTGAGACATATTTAAACTAAAGACAAAACAATATAAGAACATAACAAACAAAAAGACAAAAGTTATGTATGCATCTTTAGAATTTGAACTTGTGATTTACAACTAGGAGTTCACTACTGTTTTTTTTATATTAAAACCACAACATGTTTGGTTTAGATGGAATCATTCTTTACAACGTCAATAGGCATGGGACGCATGCATGAATGTTTGAATCACAAGATTACTTCATAAACAAAGCCCTTTGGGCCATCTTACACTTATTAACAACGTTTAAAACTAATGTATCAGTGTGCATTGGAGTTTTCAAATATATAATGGTTCATTATTTAGTAAAGGAGTCTTCCTGTGGGATCATTGCGATCATTGCAAGGTTATTAAGTTAACCGCGCACATGAGGCTGACTGTGGGCGCACGACCAGAAGATGTAAGAGAAATCTGTGAATTTGTTGAATGGATATAGAAAGTCGGAGACAGAAAGCTTGGAGATGCAAACGATGGGAAGGTTGTGATAGATATACCCGATGAATTTCTCATTCGCGAGACATACGATCTCGTAACATATACTATCGATTTTACTTATCCAAACCTTTTGAGTCACATAAATGATCTAACCTCTTTCCAAGAAATTGAAAATACCATATTTGCTCCTACAAATGAGATTGTGGACATAATAAACAGTCATTTTATGAAGACATTTCCCGAGAAAGAAATGGTACATCTTTAGTTGCAATAACATTGATAAATATGAAAGTGGTGCTACTATAAATGCATCCATTTTTTCTCCAGTTGCTATCAATGGATTGAAATTCTTTGGTGTCTCACACCACAAACTTATATTAAAAGTAGGTGTCCTTAGAGGTGCACAAATAAACCGGTTTTCGAACCGGAACCGGTTTGAACCCGAGGAACCGAACCGGTCAAAACCGGTTTTGATCCAACCGAACCAGGTTCCGTTCCTGGAAAAACCGCCGGTTGGAAAACCGGTTCGACATTTTTTGGGATTTCACCGGTTTGACTACCGGTTTTTGAACCGTTTGTTATCGAACCCGGTTTTTGGAAATCCGGTGGTACACGAACCGATTTTTTTTGGATAAAAGTGGGTCCCGGGATTTTACTTATCAGATCTTTCTTTTTATTCCATATAGATTTTCTTGTGGTATAACTGGATAGAATAGCAGATTTTCTTAATTCTTTACAACTAAGGATGTTATATTACTACTATTATCACCAAACTATCAATCCTTCTTAAAAATTTTCTTAAGAACAAAAAAAAAAATAAAAACATATCCACATAATGGCAAGTTAATTCGCTCTGGCTCTGCTATAGCCGGTGTTGTTGGTTCATTCAAGTGCATGCATAATCCGTGATGTGATGCGAAATCGTACAAACACAGTCGAAACCAGAGTTGGAAAGACTACAAACATGTGCAATTATGTCCGAACGGTCATAAAAAGCACATGGCAAGTTTCTGCTTTCAATTTTCTTTGCGGTTGGTTCCAATACGACGTTGAAGATCATATTAGTCATTCCTCATTGTGAAGTACTAAGGCTCAGCAGAATCAGATCCATGAAGCGGCGGGCAAAAAGATCGTTGGGCCGAGTCATGGCAGTTTTATTGTACAATCCGGATATCTACAGTGAACAATTTGCTGGGTTTGGTGAATCAAGAGGGTTACCTATTAACCACTTCGACAAACGAACAGACAACGAGAGTGTTACAGAACACTATGCAACCGCGCTACACCTCATGTAAGTCGTTCTACTTAAACGTGATGATGCTAATGAAATTCATGAGGTAGCGGCTAAACTAGGCAACAATTATGGTTTTTGCTAAATTAAATTCTATGGTCAACCTAACAACGGACATATGGTGAGTCACTCTTATTATGCCCTAAGGCTTCTTACTTGTGTGTTACCGCACATTGGATTGAACCTAGTTCTTGGCAAATGATGAAGCGGGTCATTTCGTTCGAAGAGTTTCGTCTGAGACACGGTACAAACTTGAACGATATTTATGTTAAAGAAATGTCTTTGTCGTTTATGGTTTGAAAGATAAAATTTGCAATTTACTTTGGCAATGCCTAAGCAACAACAAATCGGCCATGAATAATCTAAGATTTAATAAATACAAACCCACCAATGGGGGGTAGATTTTATTCATAGTCGTTGTGTTGCACACATCATTAACTGGGTGGTGCAAGCTGGTTTAAAGGTTCCCATAGTTAATCAATGAAAGAGGTTTCAAACAAATGTTTTAAAAGATGTTTTCAAATCTGTGTGAGAAAAACGTAGACGGTACTATTAAAATTTGTCAGATGCAGAAAAACCTTGTTATTCGCAATTGGGACTTGAAACACGATGGATCTTCCACTTTTGAAATGTTCGAGAGGTCGGTTTGAAACTGCAAATAACGTTTCTGTTTCATTTTCATGACATTTTGGTCAGCAAGAATGGTAGAAGGTTTAAAAAATATCCACGGAATGAATATTGGGACGTATTGAACTGTTAAACCCATTACTTGCGGTGTTTCAAAAATGCTACGGTTTCTGTTTTGTCGGGGGGTTTATACCCACACTATCTCCATTGGTTTGCAACAGATTTTTATTCTTAAGTTGTAAATTATCTGATTTGAACTTGTAGGGGGGGAGTTTTCAAGTATGGGTAAACCGATATTCAGAGAAAACTTAGGAAGATTTTGAAACATCGCACCAATAATTACTTGGCTGCGCTTTTTAATCCATGTTTTTTAATGGATCTGGGGAGATATTTGATTTGAATAAATTATAAAGTAGGGACTTGGAGTTGCCGCATGTGGCGTTTGCAACTTAGGTACGTAGATTATTTTCATGAAATCTTCCAAGGATTGTATAATATGTATTATACGAAATAGTAGTCAACCAGACTCAATCAACAACTGATGAGGGTTCTTCATCCCAAAAGAGTCAGTGACTCATTTATCTCGTTCATGGTACACGGTTTAACCCACATAAACCAAAAGAAGGAAGGGGTGATCCGTATAATGTCCTCTGAGTATGAGCAATATATCAAAACAGATTTTGTGAGTGGACTTCAGCCCACAGGACTATGATCTGTATTGATGTATGGGGTTTTGAAAAACAATAGGGAAATCAGTTTCCTGTTCTATCCCGCATGGCCCTGGATTTTTTTAATGTGTCAGCTTCTTCTCGGTAGCATCTGAATAGCATTTTCGACAAGTGGTAGGATTTGTCAATCCGAAGAAACAAGACTAACTGCAGAGTCTTTAGAGATGTGTATGTGTTTAAAGGACCACTTAAACGCTCCATGAGCGTAGACAGCACCACAACTCACTTGAATGCCCTTGGGACGTTTGGAAGATGGAGTCTTTAATGACGAGGTGCAAATGATGAAGCCACTCAACTACAGCCGTCAAGTTTATTGCGTTAGATGCTGAGTAGCGAACCGATCTCTTTTGAAGAACCACCTCGTGATTATATGTTGAGCAGCGGGGGCAGAAGATGACGAAACCCAAGATGGTGCTGGAGGGTCTATGTCTTAACACGCGGACACGGGACAATACACCTCTACTAGTTTCTATTTGGTATTTCGTTTATGTTGTATTTCTATATGTTGTATTCCTTATAGTTAAAAATAAACAGCAACCGTTCTTGTCATCACGACTTCTTTGTATTTAGTTGTTTGTTGTATTTTCCTTTATGTTAAAAAAAAAAAAAAAAAAAAACCAAAACTGGTACCAAACCGGGTTTTACAGGTTTAACGGAACAGATACCGGTTCCAAACCCGGCAAACCAGTTCGGATGAACCGATACCCAAACCGGTTCCAAACCGGATAAATATGAAAGTGGTGCTACTATAAATGCATCCATTTTCTCTCCAGTTGCTATCAATGGATTGAAATTCTCCGGTGTCTCACACCACAAACTTATATTAAAAGTAGGTGTCCTGATAATGTTGTTGATAAATATTAATCAGTCCTACGGATTATGTAATGGAACAAGACTTGAGGTTGTTAGATTGGTAAGAACTTCTATTGAGGAAAAGATAATAAACGAAACACACTTTGGAAAGACGGTGATTCTCCAAGGTTGAAAATTACTTCGTCTAATAGACGTTTACCAACAAAGATCATAAGGAAATAATATCCTGTGTCCGTTTCATTTGCTATGACAATAAACAAAAGCTAATCACAATCACTTCAAAGATTGGTTTGTATCTGTCATGTCCAGTTTTCACACATGGACAATTATACATTGTCGTTTCTATGGTAAAAGGCAAAAGAGGTTTGTAGGTTGTCATTTGTGATCAAGACATCAACATCCCGAATCGTATAACAAAAGTTGTCAACAAATAAGTACTTCAAGGCATATGATCACTGTTCAGCCGATATGTACAAGTATATAAATGACATGTTTAGTACGTTTTTTAAACATTCTATATATACTTATCAACAACTTCTTTTTGTTAAACTTTTTTTTACATGTTTAGGTGTTCACACAAATTACATGGACTATTTAAGTGTTTGACGTTGACTGCATAGTTTTCTCTCAAGACTATCTATGAAAACAACACATGCACGTTTATTATAATAATTGTTACAAACTCAAATGTTTATCGAATAATTCATATTATCTTATTATTTCTTTCATGTATTAATAAAACATGTTTATATTTGGTGTTTTCTTTTTACTTTATTTACGCATATAATTTCTTAGAAATTAAATTCTTGAAAATAACTCGTGAGTTCACGGGTCTTTAAGCTAATATAATAATAAAATTAAAGGTTTTTTTAACATGTGCCCTCAAGTAACATGTTAAGCTATATTTATTAAACACAAACTTTTTTTATAAATCATAAAATGCATTTAATTCTCATTAAAAATGGTTATACATTGCTATAATTAAGTGTAAATTTGAATTTAATAACATATGACTTTACTTTTATATAAAACTCGAACGTAAGCCTTTAGGGCACATTTTAGAAAATCTCTAAAATTAACACTCTGCTTTGTTGTCTCTTCTCCTTCTAACACACACAATTCTAAGAATTTTCATCTGTACTTGTATATGTTTTGGTAATTCAACAATTCCCTTTTTCTTTTTATTATTGTTGCTAACGAGTAAGTAAAGTCCGCACAACGGTTTTGTGAAGCTTTACTTGTTTCAGTTACAACGTATTTCTAATTTCTATGTTTCCTCTATTTGTTTGTCTCTTTCAATCTAATAAGCATATTGACATAACCACATATTCAAATTCATTTTTTTCCTATACTTTCCTTTGACAAAATAAATTTTACTGTAATAATTTACATAATCTAAACGATATATGTAAAGCCTTTAAATGTATATAAAACTAAATTATGTGTAAATATCAAGGTTATAAATAGCGTGAGGCGTGGCGTGGTCGCATGGCCAAGCCTCACGTTTTATAAGTCATGGCGAGTCATGGCGTTTTTTAAGGCGTGACTTAAAGCGGCACAAAATATGAAAATATTTATAAATTTATATATTTATATCATATTTCAAATATATTGAGTTTACAAAAAGTGTCATGCATAAGAAATAAAGTCAAGAAACCATCTTTGCATGTAATCTTTTTCATTTCTATAAAAAAAACGATTTTTATCGAAATTGAATTCAAAAGAGCCTCCACGCATCATGCATTATCGCGCCTTATCACATTTTTTCACGTCTCATCTCACGCCAAGCCTCAAGCCTACGCCTTGGTGTATTGCGTAGCGTGGAGGTCACGCCTTGCGCTTTTGCGAGGTCTTAGCGGCGCCATGACAAGCCTTTTAGAACCCTGGTAAATATAATCTTAAGTTTGAAAGGACTCTATAGTGTTTACTAAAACTCAATTAAAAAGACATATTAAAGAAATTAATCTCACTTACAAAAATTACAAAAGCCCACTTGTCAAATAAAAAAACTCTACACATATATATATAAAACTAAATTATGTGTAAATATCAAGGTTATAAATAGCGTGAGGCGTGACGTGGTGGTATGGCCAAGCCTCATGTTTCAGGAGTCATAGCGAGTCGTGCGTTTTTTAAGGCGTGACTTAAAGCGGCACAAAATATGAAAATATTTATAAATTTATATATTTATATCATATTTCAAATATATCGAGTTTACAAAAAGTGTCATGCATAAGAAATAAAGTCAAGAAACCATCTTTGCATGTAATTTTTTTTCATTTCTATAAAAAAAACGATTTTTATCGAAACTGAATTCAAAAGAGCCTCCACGCATCATGCATTATCGCGCCTTATCATATTTTTTCACGTCTCATCTCACGTCACGCCTCAAGCCTACGCCTTGGTGTATTGCGTAGCGTGGAGGTCAAGCCGTGCGCTTTTGCGAGGTCTTAGCGACGCCATGACAAGCCTTTTAGAACCCTGGTAAATATAATCTTAAGTTTGAAAGGACTCTATAGTGTTTACTAAAACTCAATTAAAAAGACATATTAAAGAAATTAATCTCACTTACAAAAATTACAAAAGCCCACTTGTCAAATAAAAAAACTCTACACATATATAGAATTATATCAACTATATATTTAGCAGACACATGAGCCAAGTCGTTTTTGGGCCTCACTTTTGAGGCACATGGGTCAAGTCGTTTTTGGGCCTCCCGTTGAGTTGGCGTCGGGCCTGTATGTGTGGACTGGCTCGGTCACTAACCACTTTTCCGAACCCGGCCCACGAACATAACTCGATCCAAAATATCAAAAATATATTTTATCTTCACAGACTTAGAACAAAAATATCACAACGATGGCAATATTAACAATTAACAAACGGCGGTTAAACACACACTGCCACATGTTTACAAACTCAACACTTTACCACCAAGCCAAATGAACCTTTGTTAATTTTTTTTTGTCATTCTTCATATTTAATAGCAGCTTAATTTTTTTTACCATTCCAAATACGACAACATTCGGTTTGCCTAAGACTTCTTTTTATGAAGAGTGGTGCACCATCACTACTCACGACAACTCACCCACCACCACGCGCGAGGGTGGGGGTTTTGGGCAAGATAGAGGTAGTGTTCACCATATTTATATAACCAAGAAAATACATAACGGCTAGTCTTTGTTATAAAAAAACGGTAACTTTGTATAAAAAATAATTAACGTTATCATTTTATTTACCTATAAAAACTCCCATATCCCATCATATTTATGCATAACTTCAAACATCATCTTTCTCAATATATACACAACTCAAACAAAAGAGTTAATTACATGTTTGGTCCTTGTGGTTATGCTCAAAATGCATGTTTCGTCCTAAAAGGTTAAAAATTACACCACTAGTCCTTGTGGTTGTCCCAATTGGGTTGACCGGTTCTTTGACCGATTTCAAATCTAATTTAACGTTAACAGCAAGAAGCATTATCGCGAAATGACTAATATACCCTCGTCTTCTTTCTCAATTTGATCAACCCCATATTTAATTCTCCACCACAACACTCTCGTCTTCTTTCTCAATTTGAGGAGGCACAGAGCCATTATAACCAACTACATATATAATTCTCCACCACAACATAAATCATAACCGTACACACACGAATGGATTTGAAAATCGATACGGGGTTTTGGTACTATAGTGTGGTTGCTTCTCAGGGATCTTCAGACACAACCACCATCAAAACCAAAGCCGCCACCAACACCACCACACCCGCATCACAAAAACCAAATCAACTCACAAGACTTTCCATCACAAAACCCAGATCGGCTCATCATATTTGATGAAATCTAGTTTTACTATAGAAGAACTTGTGTTATTGACTATTTAGTACTTGAATCATGGCCGAAAACCATCCATTTATCTGCTTCAATTGATTCAGGGTTGCTCCCACCACAACCACGGCGTAATGGAAACATGAAAGAATGTCGGTTTATTGGATGCACTCGTGGCGCTAGAGGTACCTCTAGGTTTTGTATTAGACATGGTGGTGGGCGGCGGTGTCAAAGAGATGGTTGTCAGAAGGGAGCTGAAGAAAAAAGCGTGTTTTGTAAAGCCCACGGTGGTGGTTGGTGATGCGAGTTTCTTGGCTGCATAAAAAGCGTGGAAGGTCGAACTAATTACTGTATTGGTCAAGGTGGTGGTAGGCGTTGCAGACATGATGGATGCACCCATGCTGCTAGAGGCAAGTTAGGATTATGTATGGTGGCGGAAAGCGATGCAAAATGGAAAATTATACTAAAAGTGCCAAAGGTATATCGGGTCTTTGTATCTCCCTTGGTGGAGGCCATCGATGCCACTATCCTGAATGTACTAAAGAAGCTCAAAGGAGCACACTGTCTTGTAAAGCACGTGGTGGTGGTAAACGGTGCACGTTTTTAGGATGTACAAAAGGAGCGGAATGTAGTACTAATTTTTGTAAAGGTCATGGTGGTGGTAAAAGGTGCACGTTTCAAGTCAGTTGTTCAAAGAGTGTACATGGTGGGACCCTCTTTTGCATTAGTCACGTTGGTGAAAAGTGGTATGCGATAGCATAATGTACTAAAAGTGCTAGAGGCCGGACTAGTTTTTGTGTTCGTTATGGAGATGGCAAAAGATGTAAACATGAAGGGTGTGGGAAAAGTGCACAAGGTCAAACCGATTTTTACAAATCACATGGTGGCGGGAAACACTGCTCATGGGTTCTATCTGAACCTTCGGTTGGTCAAATTTCAACTACTTGTGATAAGTTTGCTATGGGGTAGACCGGTCTTTGCACTTTACATAGTCAGTTGGTTCAAGACAACCAGATTCCTAGACTCTTGCCGGTTTAGATTGTCACACCCCGCCAAGGTGGAAACGCGAGACGTAACAAGTTAGGCATCATCACAACACATTGATGTCAATAATAGAGAATAACTAGAATGCATTTTATTAAACCAAAGTGTTATGACGACACCTAACACAAGAATGGTCTTGTACTGAGGTTAATCGAAACACAACAATACATAGATATAGAAAATAAATCCTAACATAACATCATCATGATTCAAAATATTCAAACGAAAATATAAAATGAAGACTCTAGAAAATAAGACTTCATATGCAGATCATGAGGTCTCACTAGCCACGCATCTTAACATCCTTAACCTCGCTATGCTCACCTGAAAATGATACTTTAAAACGTCAACATAATAGGGTAGGCGTACCCCTTCGATCCAACAATTCATACAACATGGGGTAGGTGTACCCCTCCGATCCAACAATTCACACAGCATGGGGTAGGCGTACCACTCTGATCCAACAATGCATTCACATAAGCAATATAATATCAAGAAATGTCCAAAAACAAGAAAACAATTATTCACAGCACTTAAACATTTCAAAATCATTTAGTATCATTTTCACGCCAAGAAAAACGTAGAAAAAGGGGCTATGAATACTCACCTCAAGCTTCACGAATGCGCACACAATTTCCAAGCAAAGTCTACACAAACATAATCTACGGGTTACACATGAGTAAGGCTTTACGGCCATATACATGTAACATTTTAATTGATGTATACTAATGTCTATATTATGATTATAAACATCCCACCATATTTCCCATACTTCATTTAAACTCTAAACCCCTTTTATTGCCTTATCTAGATTCTTAGATTATGGCAGAATTTTATAGTCACTTCACGCCCACAAATAAAATACCAAACGACCTTAAACGACTCCCATACTTCATGTACAGTAAGTTCAACATGTTATAGTATTATCCTAGTTTTCCCATAATTATTTGATAAGCTTTACTATTTTCTAAAAATCCAACAACACAAAGTGATCGGATTCGACTACTAAAAACTTTGACTTGATCAAACCCATTTAGACACATGGGAAAAATTTACAAAAATTTCAAAAAATCATAGACACATAAAACTTACTCCAATTCAAGTTTTATCAATTAAAAAGACATTTTGATATGGTTTCTAACCTCCCAAACACAACCCAAAATTTGTCCCTAAAACTCAGATTCGACAACTTATCTTGTAAAATTAATTTGACTTACTTCCACTTACTGAAAATTCACGAAACTACTTTTGTTGAAAAGTAGACTCTTTGAAGTTAATTTTAGGCTCACGAAAATCAATAAAATCTATTCATGTGACCGAGTTATTATTTTTACAAGATGACCTAAAAATCTGCCCAGTTTTTAATTCCGAATTTACAACAATTAAACCTAATTAAACCCACCCATACGCTAAATCATTATCCCCAAAACGATTTTTGATGATCAAAACATCTTAATTACAGAATATTTACAAAACCCTAATCCATCAATTCAATTCTTACATAATTAAAACCATAATTAAAACATATGTGTGATTAAGAGTATAAAAACTAAACCAATTTTAGGTTAACAAAAATGATTCAAACCATGATCTTGAAAGCTTCAAAAAAAACTTCAATGGACGCTAGGGTTGGGGTTTTTGGTCGACAAAAGCAAGAGAGAAAAGAATAATACAGGTTTATTTTTATAAAATTAGTTTTAAAAAAATATGTGGGCTTTCCTTTCTTTTTTTCTTCATAGCCGATCCAAAACAAACACCCTCTTAAAATAATTAATTTTTTTTATTTATTTCTATAGAAAAATTTCGTTCCCCTTTTTTTATTAAATACAAAACTATTTATATTCCTTCTTTATTTTCCCTTTAAATAAATACACACTTTAAAATAACAACATTTTTACTAGTTAATATTATTTTCTCAAATTATTTTTATTTATTACTTCATAAGTAAATTATAAACTTCAACTCACTAATTAATCTCAACTCGAAATTAACGATTCATACTTCATTAATTTTACCGACGATAAAATAATGAAAATCACTATACTTCTGAAATCACCATCACATACGAAACGAAATGACTAAATTATTCATTTCTACTATCTCAAACTCATATAATAACACATATGCCATATAACATATAACATCAAAACGACTTACGCACATAATTCCAAACTCATAAAACTAGGCAAATTAACACTAACGGTTAAGCTAACCTCGTTTGATCACGGTTGTCACAGTATCCCCTACCTAGGCAAATTTCGTCTTGAAATTTAATCGATCACACTGCTAATAATTTGACTTACCCACACAAGGGTACAAATAGCAGAATAATAGCTATAAGTGAAGAGAAACATCTAAACTACATGAGCCTCGCCCGTCCTCGGGAAACCCCTCAAAACCTTAAGTTGTGTAACAACTTGATTCATAACTTAATCCCGCAACTCATCAAACAAGAGTTGTCTTGAAATTAAGCTATGAGTTGTTATAAAGCTTAAAGTTTTTGAAGAATCGGCCCGACTTCAGGTTTACTCAAAATTTAACACCAACCATCGGATACTCAGCTTTCTTATAATCTTTATATTTCCATGTAAACTTAAGACCTTGTTTAGAAATCCAACGAACCATAAAGATTGAAATCCTACTACGTTTCACCCTCTTAACTTCACGATCCATAATCTCAACAGGTTCTTCAACAAAACAAAGAGTTTTGTCTACCTTAATTCCTTTTAATGGCCCATGCAGATTTGCATTCGTCAAACACTTCTTCAGACTTGACACATGAAATGTATCGTATACACTGCTCAACTCTTGAGGCAATCTTAAACGATAAGCTACAGGACCTATCTTTTCAAGAATTTCAAGCGGTCCTACATACCTCGGTGCTATCTCACTTTTCTTTCCAAAACATACCATACCTTTCCAGGGTGACACTTTCAACAATACTTGATCACCTACTTTAAACTCTAAAGGTTTACGCCTATTATCCGCATAGCTCTTTTGACGAACTCTTGTCGCTTTGAGCCCTTCCTCAATACTACTTTATCAGTTGTCTCTTAGACCAATTCTGGTCCATTCAACCAACTTTCTCTAATTTCACCCCAAAGAACAGGTGACCTACATTTCTTTCCATACAATTCCTCGAATGAAGCGCGTCAAATACTCAAATGATAACTATTATTATAGGAAAACTCAGTCAATGAAAGATGAGTATCCCAACTACCTCAAAATCAATTACACATGCTCTCAGCATATCTTTCAAAGTCCGAATGGTACACTCACTTTGTTCATCCATTTGAGGATGATAAGTCATACACATATTTAAACGCATTCCTAATGCTTTCTGCAACATTTGCCAAAACTGCAAAGTAAATCTTCCATCACAATCTGAGAGATCGACACAAGTACTCTATACCTTGATACTATCTCCTCAATATACAACCTTGTAAACCTCTTTGTCTTATAATATTCACGTATAACCAGAAAATGGGCTGACTTAGTCAGTCTATCGACTATTACCCAAATAATATCATGTCCACTACTTGATATGTCTCTCAAATCATGTTACATCTTATCCGCTCTCGTATGAATAGAGTATCTCGTGGCATGAGCCTCATCCATAATTATCTTCTTTACATCACCTATCAATGGAACCCATATTCGATCCACAAAGTACAAACCTCCATCTTCCTTTTTTTCTATTTGTTGATCCAAGCCACACAGCATTTTTGCTGGCGCGTTCCCTTCCCTCGTCGCCTTATTCTGAGCAGCTAACAACTTATTCTTTATGCTAGACTGAATAGTCATAGACATTGCGCGCACTCGTCTCGATTTCACTCTTTCCTTCCAACTCAACGCATCAACCACTACATTCGCCTTTCCTGGATGGTAGCGAATCTCACAGTTATAGTTACTAAACAACTCAATCCATCGTCTTTGTCGCATATTTAACTCCTTATGATCAAATATAAGCTGAAGACTCTTATGATCCGTAAAGATAACACTTTTCGTCCCGTACAAGTAATGCCTCCAAGTCTTAAGAGCAAAGACCACTGCTCCCAGCTTTAAATCATGAGTGGTATAGTTATTCTCATGAATCTTCAGTTGTCAAGATGCATATGTAATCACCTTGCCTCTTTGCATCAATGCACATCCAAACCCTTGATTCTACGCGTCGTAGTATACCACAATGTTTTCTGATCCATCATGCAATGACAATATTGGTGTATTATATAAATTGTCCTTCAATGTCTGAAAAGCTTCCTCTTGTTCCATGTCACACTCATACTTCTGATTCTTCTATGTCAGTGAAGTAAGGGGTTTAGCAATCTTGGAAAATTCGCGATGAAACTCCGATAGTAACCTGCCAATCCCATAAATGACCGTATCTCTGATGGTATATTAGGAGCCTTCCAATTCTTCACCACTTCAATCTTGCTTGGGTCCACATGTATACCATTACTATTAACTACATGTCCGAGAAAATATACTTCTTGTAGCCAAAATTCACACTTGGAAAACTTGGCAAACAACTTCTCCTTCTTCAACAGTTCCAACACTGACTTCAGATGAACCTCGTGATCCTACTTAGACTTCAAGTAAATCAAAGATGTCATTGATGACATCAAATAACGTCACATTTATACCATCATTTATCCCGAATAAACTAACCACTTTTATATAATTATTGCAAGAATTTGTACTTAATTGCTTAAAAGTGTTATTTACAGTAATTAAGGAGTGATTTGTGAAGACATGCTAAAAGGCACATATTTTGGAGCTAAAACGAAGATATTTGAAGATTGCATAATTCTGTCCAATACGCCGTATCCACAAAAAGAGATACGGCGTATCAGTGCCAACTCTTCACAAGAAAACGCGTATAAATAATTCCCAACACGGCGTATTCATCTTCTGCCATACGCCGTATCCAGCTGGATAGACATTGAAGATATGGAGATATTTATAATTTGAGAATGAATATTGTATTGATTTTAAACTTTGCGCGCACTCCAAGGGAAACACCCCAATATGCCGTATTGGCCTAGCCTAATACGGCGTATTGGCCTAGCCCAATACTGCGTATTCAGACTTTTTCAAAGACTATAAATAGAAGACTCAAAAACGAGTTTTTAGTGTGGAAAATCATATTCTTCATACCATACACAAAAAGAAGCAAACATTCTGAGAAAAGAAGAGCAAACCAAGTTCCAAGCATCCCGATCGAACGATTCCATAGAAGACACAGCGTGAGATTTCTTTATGACCTTGCTAATCATTAACATTTTGGTATCGTTTCGTAAAACTTTTAGTTTAGTTAGTGGATTTTACCTTGGTTTTATTTATTTGATCACTGCTTGTATAATTACACTGGTTTATGGGCTAATACCCTATGGTAATTAGCCATCTTAATGAAGAATTTAATGTATTGTGTTTGTTATTTTAAAATAATCGGATTTTAAATTAATTTATCGTTGAAAGTTTAATTATGTTTTATCACATAGTTACATGCAAACCCGTGTTTGTGAAAATTGCGACCTATCATTCATCATGGGTCCTAGTTAAAAGCCTAACAAGGGAGCCTAGATAACAGGGATAAGCTCTCCATAACGGGTGTAGGGTGTGACAATAGCTACTGTGATCTCATACAATTAGGATCGGGGACCTGAAAGTGATGGTGATGCTATAGAGCATGTGCTATGTCATATCATATCTCTCACACTACTCACTGTAGTACTAGGCCGTAGTTGGACGTCAAGTGACCCGTAATGTTCAACAAGTCTGTCTTGATTAAATTGAAAAAGAATTGAACAATGGACTATCATATATAAAATAACTCGTCAAACAGAAAGTGGGTAAAGTCCCGGAGGGCTAGGGTTAGACAAGAATCACCATTTGCTTAAATAATCAATATGTTAATATAATATTATAGTGCGTATAGGGGAGTAAAATAAGGGAAATGTGATATATATTGGAGTTAACTTAACCTATAGATATAAAATACCTTGTAGTTTTGAGTTTTTTGTTTTTTTGGATTTTTTTTTTTGTGAACACGCGAGAGGTTATAACTTCAACACCGTAGACTAATATAATCTACAGGACGAACCGTCAAACCAACCCCCACCCCATTTATATTAGGCCTACGCTAACCCCCCCCACCCAGAGACTAACCCCGCCTTCCCCGACCCCCACACACTCACCCCCCCCCCCCCACCACCCACCACCCCCCCCCATCCCCGCCCCCCCCAACCCTCATTCCGCTGCCCACTACAATATAAATCAATCCCCAAAAAGAAAGCTTTCAATTCTCACATCCATTATTGTACATCTTCAACGAGTCTAGGACTCTAAAGGAATGAAAGTACGCCAAAGTCATAACAGGAAGCCGCATACGATAATACCTCAGCATCAATGCACTAAATAAACCAATACATCTCGTTTACAAACGGGACACTATATACATTGCTAATACTAATGTTCTATCTATTTGGCATTGAACAGTTACTTTAGTTAATCTTCAGTTGTTTTTCTTCTAGATTCATGCATCTATTTGCGTGTTTAAGAATAGATTGTTTGTCCACCATAAAACCTGAGCCAGAGCTCAACTATACAGGCCATAAAACCCCCACCTAACATTAGATAATCGGATATAAGCATAGGTTATATAACAAGTAATTAAGAATAGACATTTAATTATAATGATCTAAAAATTAAAATACTGATGATATACTAAGGTTTAACAGACCTCGCTTTATTGATTCGACACCCTACCTACCATGAAAAACTTCCACCCATTCGGTACAGATGCCCGTTATACGTGTTGTTTTGAAGATAAGTCCACTAAATAATCATATAAGATACGAAGGTGTAATCAAATAAATTAACCCGACACGACAACCACATCAGTCTTTGTGGCGCTGTTAGCCTGGGGATTGAACAAGTTATAACACCTATCAAATTTCATATGTGTATCTAAACCTCGCTTTTAGTGTTCGACACCCTACCTACCATGAAACTCCACCCGATCGGGTACAATGCCCGTTAAAGTGTTGTTTTAGGATAAGTCAGCTAAATATAAATTTAAAACTTGGTAATCAATAAATTAACCCTACACGATAACACATCAAGTTTTTGGCGCCGTTGCCGGGGAGTAAAAAAGTTTAACCTTTAATTTTATTAGTGTATCTAACCATTAGCTTAGATTAATTTAATTAGTGTAATTTAATTATGTTTATGATCTAATTGTGTGTTTAAATTCCTACATTATTTAATTGTTTTCTAAGTATCCTATTCTGACATATCACAGATACGCCGTATCCACCAGTTGGATACGACGTATCGACCTTTCTACTCAGAACAACGTATTGATCTCTACAGTCTAAACAACGTATATGTTCTTCCAAATAATACGGCGTATTCAAAATAATTGAATACAGCGTATTGATCATCTGATACAGTAAACAGTAGTTATTTTTCGAATTCGATTTCCTGTTTTAAGTGTTCTCTCTCCTAAGGGCACATCCTACTGATCATTTGTACTTATTTTTAGGAATTCGATTGACGATGACAGAACGAAACGACTATATCTCGGTTACCTAAAAAAACTGCATCTCTAATGATAACAAAGGGAGAATGATCGAGAGAATTTTTGTTGAGATACAAGGAACGTTTTTGGTCAAGATACAAGATAATACTTTCAATGGGGCAATTGGAGAAAACGTGTTTGAGCACATTAATAAATTTCTCGAAGTAGTTGGGTCAATCAAAATTAATGGGGTAAGTCAAGACCGATTTAGGCTTAGCATCTTTCCCATTTCACTCGCATGTGCCGCAGGTGAATGGTTTAAAAATGATTGTATAGGCTCAGTTACTACTTGGGAATATTTGGTAGAAAAGTTCATTTTAAAATTCTACCAACTTTCTGATGACAGTGAAGAAATAAAAGATGAGGAGGATGATGACCCTGACGATATTACTGACATCTTCAAGATCGAAGGTAATTTATTTGACTACGAGATACCTTTGTGTAAAGCATTCAACGACTTCAACTACCTCCTTAAAATTGACAGGGATTTGTTTACTTTTGATATCCAAGTAATTAGGACTTACGATGAATATGAGTTGAATAATCCTGTGACAAGGGATCTTGAGGGACCGTGGTTAGATAACAGGGTGCCGTATCAACTATGTGATCATATATGTGAACCATATCGTTTTAAGAATGGAATAACCAAATGGCCCACGTGTAGTTCAAATATTGATGGGTTTTGTAACGGTGGAGAGCTACCTGGGATAGTTCGGGTCGGAAACGTGACTTATTTCTAAGATCACAAGTGGTATGATGAATTAGCTGATGGAAAACTGAAAGAAGAGACCTTAATGTACAAAGCAAAAGTTGAAGAATCATGGGGAAATGCGACTCCCGATGTGATGAAATTTTGTACATGGTTGATAAATAGTTTTGGGAACTTCCATGAACTACACTATAATGTGCTAGTAAAGCTACAAGAATGTTGGTGGAAGATAAATGCTCATGAAGTCGCATCATTCACTCGTTTAGAAAGTTATGGTCAGAGCCATATGCAAACATCAAAACTGAAAAGGCTCATGACCCTTATCTTGAGGTTAATAATATCTTTGGTAGAAATTATGACACAAGAAACGCTCAAGACAATCAGGGGCATAAAGAACGCAGGGATGATCCCACTCTTGAACCATCAGTCTGCAAAATCAGAATATTCGAAATGATGAAGTACTCATTCAATGCTGACGAAGAGTACATTGCCATAAAAGGGTCCGAGTACCTCAACCACTCAAAGGACAACCTCTACGCTTATAGAGAACTTTTACGTATCATTGATAAGGGATGGGTCGTGGCAACACCCGATGAAGAGTGAAGAGACAAGGAAAAAGTCAAACTTAACGACTGGCTGAAACAAAAGTGCTTCCCGAGAGACAACCCGGTCGTTTTTAAATTGTTTGAATTGTTTTTAACCGTTTTCACAAATCTTTCTTCCCAGACACTCCATACGGCGTATCGAACCCCTCTGGATACGGTGTATAGATGTGTCTGGATGTTATCAGTCTGTAATTTAATTTCCAGTACTTTAAAAAACTAATTGTTTTTACAGGAACAATACGGCGTATCCTAGGGTTTGGGATACGGCGTATTGATCCCTGTACAACATGTGTGTTTATTTGTTTTCCTACATTGTAACCATTGTATAACCGAGATAGGAATTGCACTTTTGTCTTCTAATCTTTTATGCAGGACATTGCTATAAGGAAATCGACGATATGGTATACTCTAAAAAAGACATGTGTTGAACTCGTACGAGCATTCTGAAACCTCATCAACACACTTTTGCTCAAGGACTCAAATTGGAGAATCATCCCGAGCAACATATCAGGGGAGTTCCTCGTTCTAATTCTATTTCCCATTTTCTTTAATTGTTTTATCTATACAACGAGGACGTTGTATAATTTAAGTGGGGGGATGGAGAATTAGAACTCCTACTTGTCCTTTCTTTTACAAATAATATGCTATATGCTTAAATTATCCCAAATTTAAAAAAATTTCTAGCATAACTTTCGTAAATATTACTAGTTACATGACCTCGCGCACTATAACCCTTAATGCCAATATGTGAGAATTAAGCCTATTCCGTTTCCAAACATTTACTAAAAATTCTACAAAAATTATGAGTGTGTCGGTGATGTAGTGGATTTTAGAACTTGGCTTGGTATATCACTCGAGATCACAACGATGAGTACTATGGACTTAGATGGAGAAACATTTTTAACTGGTAAATTTCTAGGAATACACCAAAAGCCTAAGTGTTGTAAAATTAAGTAACTACACTAGTTAATTAAACCTCGTGTAACCCTTTGCTTACTCTCACCATAAGAGTAAGATCCCTTAGAAAAACTTGTTGAGCCATTCTTGTCTTTTTCACACCATATGTCTATTTTGTTACACCTTTACACCTTAGCCTACCCAGTAGATTAAGCCTACTTAATCAAAGTTGCTAATTGCTTTTGTGTAAATTTTTGTATTTCCTATGTCAAAGTGAAATTTTCTATCTCCGGTTAGGTCGGGAAATTGCACAATGCAATGGAAAAGTATGTAGCTCGTGTATTTTGCTACTTTCGCGATTATGTATTATGTCCGAAGATAAAGTGTTAAAGGAAAATTTATCCGGACGAATTTTGATTGTGAAGACGGTGAAATTGCACCAAGGTTTATGTTATGAAAAAAAATGAAGAAAAATAGAAAATGCATCAAAAAAGAGAAGGATGATTAATAGTCGGTTCGCTAAACTTAAACCGATGAAATACTTGGAAGGATCGATTATTCGTGGATACAAATCAACGATGTATAGTTTTGTAAAAAGTGGCCGATATCACCACTTTTGTAAAAGTATGTAAATTTGCGATGTTTGGGAAGTTGACTGGTATCGTATAAATACGTACTAGCCGTATGTATATAATATTAAGTATCCCATAAGAAATAAGAATTACTTTAGGAAAAGTAATAACTTAATTTTCCGGAGTCATAGTCCACGACGAGAATTGAATTGAAAATCACGTTAATGTTTCTCGTTTGATGCTTGATTATCTTTTTGGTTTTTTGATTTTAAACTAATTAAAATAAAATAATCTATAATAAAACTAAGCAAATAAATCTAAATTATATAAAACGGATATGCTTGTCAAGCGAGGCGAAAAGATCATAAAGTGTGAAGGAAAAAGTTAATAAAGAATTAGTACCCGTTTAGAAAACTGTTTTCTCATAATGTTGGTTTTTATTGAAAACAATCCTCTATTTTGGTACAAATATTTTAAATGATGACGAATTAATACTCGTATAAACATTATTTTCTCACAACGTTGGTTTATTTTGAAAACAATATATTTTATAAGTATTAATTTGATGTTTGATTATTTCTCCGCCTTTTGCCCTTCGAAACAATCAAATAAGAAATATAAATATTCCAAAAATTATTAATCAACAAGTCTCTTTTTAATCCACATTTAAATCACTAATCACAAACACTTATCAAGCAGATTAAGCCTACTTAATCAAATTTGCTAGTTGCTTTTGTGTAAAGTTTTGTATTTCCTATGTCAAAGTAAAATTTTCTATCTCCGGTTAGGTCGGGAAATTGCACAATGCAGTGGGAAAATATGTAGCTCGTGTATTTTGCTACTTTTGCGATTATGTATTATGTCCGAAGATAAAGTGTTAAAGGAAAATTTATCTGGACGAATTATGATTGTGAAGACGGTGAAATTGCACCAAGGTTTATGTTATGAAAAAAAAATGAAGAAAAATAGAAAATGCATCAAAAAAGAGAAGGATGATTAATAGTCGGTTCGCTAAACATAAACCGATGCAATACTTGGAAGGATCGATTATTCGTGGATACAAATCAACGATGTATAGTTTTGTAAAAAGTGGCCGATATCACCACTTTTGTAAAAGTATGTAAATTTGCGATGTTTGGGAAGTTGAC
>BQNB010007260.1:4586-64737 GCA_026074375.1 Tanacetum coccineum | reverse complement strand
TATGGATGTCTTTGCTTGCTTGTTGGTGTTGCCTTGTATTGGACCGATTTTCAAGAAGTATTATTATCATCGTTGTCAAACTTTAAAACCTTTTATTCGCTTCAGCATATTATCGTTGGGCCTATGTAAAACTTTAACTATTTTAATTTATGCAACGATGTTGGATTTTTAAACGTACCCTTAGAGGTCGTTCTTTGTATCTTGTGTGATGTGTATTATGACGTCACGCCCTCGAACACGTGTTTCTGACTAGGCCCCGTTTGAGGGTGTGGCATTTTTTTATAATAAAATATTATACGCATGATGTTGTTTTAAGCAAGTGACAGTTGTTTGGTGATGACATAATCTGTGTATAATAATAAGTACTATAAAGTATGTTTTATTTGGGTGCGACAAAATGAAAGTGTGAATGCATCCTTATGTTTTAAGAGTTTTAGAACTTTTTGATCGTCTTTAGAATCTCGAGGCTCATTAAGTATTTGTTCTTATATCTGAGTTTATGTAGTCAGGTTCCCGTTGATGTTGTTAGTGTGGGTATTTTGTGCACGACGCATGCCAAGGTTATCGCCAAACAGAGCAGTGACAGCACGGTTACATATTCTATATTTAACGACAATATTTTACATTATCAACCGTTGCTGTGAGGTGGTACAATTTTCTGTATACTTCATATAATGTGTTTGTAAATATGATCTATGTAGTAGTTTTTTCGCATTGATTATTTAGTAACATGTTTCGTCTTTATTTTGTCACGGAAAAAAATGCAACGCATAAAAATGCAATCGTGCTTCGTTTACGATACAATATCTTATTCTAAGTGTATATATCGTTGGGCCAATTATTAGTAGACTATTTTGGTTTGTAGTTAGGCTATCCAAGATGATGTTTCTGTAAGGAGGATGGAAAAAATAAATGTAGACATTCTTAATGGTGCTTTGAGGAGAACTTACGTTACGAAGTATGTCTAGATTGATGGCCCACCTCCAGAAGCCAAGAGAGCAAGTTGGTTCTTGGCGGTTCGTTTAGCAGCCAAGTGTGGTATGAGGAATGGAAAGCCGCATCCATATACTGCTTTTTTTCCTTCCTTCTATCATCAGCTATTCGTTTAAGGTAATTCGCTCTTCTTTTGTTCATAGTTTTTGAGACAAAATTCACATCACTCGAATTTACAATAGGATGTCATGTTAAAAGTAGAATGTGTGAGAACTAAAACAAGTGCAACCAATGTAGGCCGTGTTACTGAGTTAGTAATCTCGTAGATAGGACTTGTTTCTAACTACTCATGCATTGTTATTTTTTATCCTAGGTGTGCAACATCAGCGATATGATTGTGCGAAATGGGTAAAAAACGGCTGGATGTTGAAGGCGACAGACTAAGCAACTTGTCTATTGATTGATAACATCAAATAGTTTATATATTTCTTATCAATATTCCTTTGTTTTAGCTCACTATTATTGTCTTTTTATACAATTTGGTACTTAATCACTTTATTTTATCAATACATGACAAAAGGACGAGTATGATGATAAACAAGTCTAAAGCATAGCAAAAGGACAAAAAGGGCAAGTTTTAGACTTAGATATGGCATAGCTACGTTAAGCTAAGTACGACATAGCTTTACAAAGCCATAGTTACCAAGTTTTGCCATCGCATAGCTATGACATAGCTCCCCCGCTCTAACTATGCCGTAGCTAAGAAGACAAAAGCGTGCTTGCCAACATCAAAGGAACGACGACGTAGTTCCTCACTTACACCTACGTCGTAATTGAGTCGACTTCAGCAAACCTATAAATACCCTTGATCTCAGCTCAGAAAATACATTTCTCCATTTCTAGAACCCAACTAGGGTTTAGAGAAAAACCCACTCACACCACAAAAGGTTGTAGAACAAATAGAAGGAAAGATCAAGTTCAACTAATTCCATAGTCTACATCAATTTGGTTATTTTGATATCAAGAACTTGATACCCAAGCTTGTTTTAGTTGTTATTCAAAATCCAAAAACAAATTAGCACGTTTGTGCTTTCGTTGTTATAATTATTATGTTTCCTCTTCATATCATTGTTGATTTGATTTCTTAGATAATCTGTGTTGTGTGCTTAAAGATCGTTGCTTTCCTATCTAGGTTGTAGAATAAGGTTGTGCGAATACTAGGTAGTAAGTGACCAACTAAATCCTAGCGTCCGCTATTGACTAAGGGATTACCTTCCTTTGTGGTCGTTCTTCCTATGCCTATTAGGCGACCCATAGTACAAAGGCCGATGTAGGAGAGTTAGCCATGGTAATAGGTAGAAACTTATTAACATGAGGTGTTTGCCCATAAATTCTTACATTCGTAGGGTGTAAGCGTCATAGTATTAGGCGTGAAACATATTAGAATCTTTGGAAATTCACTAAAAGCATGTCTCAAAAATTAGTTGGAGGGCTTAATAATTATGAACTAAGAAAAGGTTAATTCCCTTTACGGGTTTATTCCACTTAGGGATCATAGGTTAGGCAATGATTCGATTTTGAGTCTAGTGAATCTAGAAACCTCTAAGAAATTAAGTAGTAACATTGCACCTTAGAGAAGAAAAATGAATTAATAAGAAAGTAACAAGGATAGCTTATCTTCTTTCTCTAAAGCAGCTCTTTCTTTGTTCTTTTTATTTCTATTAAATCATTTTAAATTAAGGCTTTCATTTCAATTCTATTATTTGTCTTTATTCACGAAATTCACTGCTCTTAGGAACGACCTCGGATTTACCAATCCTATACTATATACGACCGGGTTCTCTGCCCGTGAGTGCGTTGTAGACCATAGGTGGGCGAGTTTTATAAATATAAAACTTGGTAATTAATTTAAATAAAAATAAGCATCAAGTTTTTGGTGGCGCTGTCGGTGAGTAGTTTTATTTGGTTAATTAGACTTAGTTTAGTTTTTCTATTAATAATTGTTTTTTTATTGTTTTGAAATAACTGATCATTTCTTTTTGTTCAGTGGATAAGCGAGTTTGATAATCCTATAAGGAATTAACAAAATGCAGGATAAACAAAAAGAATTGATTTTTGGAGATTATGTGCTGGTGAGAAATGTAAGCAAAGGAAGAACGATTTCATGTGGACCAGTACTAAAGGACGCGGGGACCAATACTCTACGCAATAAGACAACATAGCAATGAAGAAGAGTCGAACTTAACAACTCGTTAGATAAACGAAAGTGCTTACTAGGAGACAACCTGGGGTTTTGACTTAATTTATGCATGTTTTAATTTTTATAGGACTTCTAAATTATCTAGGCTAAAAAAGATTTTAGGCATGCTCTTAATATACCATGTGTTCGAAATTTGCTTGTGAAAAGAAAGAGAGGGAGAGAGAGAAACGATACGAAATTGCTTTTTCAAAAAAAAACTACGGCGTAGTTGAAAATTTTAAATTTTGCAACGGTTAAAGCCCTACTACGGCGTAGGGGCCAATCCAACTACGCCGTAGCTTTTTGTAGGTATAAAAGGGAAGGAACTACGACGTAGACATTCTTTTAACCGATTCTCTCTAGTAAAAATCGAAAAAAAACCTTTGTCTACTTTTTGATTCTCATCATCATCAATGGCAGGTAATCATCTCACCCCTTAATTAATCATCAATTTAATGTTTAATTTCGTTTTAATTAGGGGTTGAGAATTTCAATTTGGGTTTTGATTTTTCAATTATTTATGGAGGTTTGATTGAATGTGTTATTAGGAAGGATTATTGTATGTTTGCTTGTTAGGATTTAGCCCCAATTTTACGATTTGATTGTTAATTCGTTTTCTAGGTTTTCAAAAATGATAAATGAATTTGGGGGTTTTAAATTATTTTTGATAAATATGATCTTTGCGGGTTTATGGAATCTCATTATGGTATTGGTCGCTTCATTGAAAACTAGTCCTAGGATTGATGACTTCACCCTTGACATTTGTTTAGGAGAATATTTTTAGGATATTTGAAATGGTCTTCTCGTGTTTGGAATTGGGGATTGTATTATGTCATTTTTATTAGTTGATTGGTCTTTTCACATGTGCTGGTAATTAGCTACGCCGTAGTTAAGCAACAGAGCTACGATGTAGCTCACTTCTGGAAACTTTCGTAAAATTTTGATAACAAGGCTATGACATAGCTTTGAGGATTAGCTACGCCGTAGTTAGTCTCTGAGGACTATTTCTAGAATTTTTTATTCTTAACTATTATTTGTTGTTAGAACCATTACTAACAAAGATATAATTACTCAGGTACCCCTCAACAATGGCTCAATTTTAATAGCCATGACTACTCTCGTGAGAGTAAAAAAGGCTTACAAAGAGGCATACAATGTTCTAAAAAAGAAGAAAATTGACGGGCCAGAAAGTCTTAATTTTGGAGATTTTGCTAATGTCAATCACGGAGATGCTCTTCGTGAATTGGAAGAGTTCTGTATGGTGAGGTCTATGCACAATGTGATGACCTTTATATCTCAAGCTTGGCTCAAGTTGTTTATTTATGTTTTGGAGTTCATGTCTACTGTCAGATTCAAGGATCATGTCTCAAAATTGGATATCAATGACACTCTTGTTTTTCAACTCGGTGGTATTCGTAGGCATATGACCATGAGGCAATTCATTTTAGCCATAGGGTTGTATACCACTGCAAAGATGGAGGGTGATTTGTTTGATGCCTATCACGAGTCGTGTACATGAAATAGACCCCATAACTATGACCCTACTATATGTTTCCAGAGTATCTACACTACGCAACATTTTGACAGAAAGAACCCCTTTTCTTGCACCACCATCAAAACCTCCAACCACTGCTTGGTCTATAGCCTTTAAGAAATTAAGTTAGTAACATTGCACCTTATAGAAGGAAAAGGAATTAATAAGAAAGTAACAAGGATAGCCTATCTTCTTTCTCTAAAGCAGCTCTTTCTTTGTTCTTTTTATTTCTTTTAAATCATTTTAAATAAAGGCTTTCATTTTAATTCTATTAATTTTCTTTATTCACGAACTTTACTGATCTTAGGAACAACCTCAGATTTACCAATTCTACAATATATACGACCGGGTTCTCAGTCTGTGAGTGCGGTGTAGACCATAGATGGACGAATTTTATAAATAAAACTAAGTAATTAATTTAAATAAAAATATGCATCAATGATCTTAGTCATAAAATTCTTTTAAAAGCATTACTGGCTTGGCTAGACGGGTTTCTTAAGGTGTGTTTTTTTATTGCTTTCGTGGAATGTTATTTTTTTCTTTTTTCATTTGAGATCACCATTATTTTACTTTAAACTATTGATGAGGTTTATATTTAAACAAAAAATGTGTTTTCTACCCATTTGTAGTCATGATATTTGAACTTAATTTAGTAATTGTCTCGCCTTAATGTTACCGCAAATACTTTAGACCATTAAACGTCAGTTAAAGGCGATATAGTTTTATATTTATTTCATAGGTCGTCTTCGTATATCTAATTTGGATGATAATTGCTTGGTTGTGATGACTCTGTCGCACGGTTGCAACTGTGTTTTGTAGTCGTTATGATGTTTGAGCCAAGGCATGCATATCCTGTCTGCAGTTACCAAGGCATTGTTCGTCTTTTTGTTTAGGGCATCCGTCATATGACAAGCAGCCATGCTAACGTTGGTGTAAGGAGAATGAAATGAAACGATATAAATTGTTTATGTCGGCCTTTTAGGGAGGGGGTGGTGTGGCACAAAGATGCCATTATCCGAGCTTGTTTGTGTCAAAAACTTATCCTTTCTTGCATACTAGAAAATCATTATATCGATGTCTCTCATCCTCCTTACCCCCATGTTAGTATGTCCATTTTACATCACGTGCATATTCTAATAATGTCTTAGGTGGTATGTTTGTTGGCTCAAGCATCCTAATAACAGCAGATTTGTGTGCAAAAGGCTGTTGCTATGGAAAGACGGGAAGATCCCGGAATGTCTTTCATTTATTTTCTAAGCCGGTATGCCACCTGACATATTCCGTAATTTTGTTCTTTCTTTTATGTTTGGTGAACTGTCTTATCGCATGTTGTAGCAACTGCTGAGTTTTCTTCAACTGAACTTTTCATGGATACGACACATTCATAAACTAGCCAAGGCATGAGTAAGCTCCTTTCAATATTATTACAACTTTATTCTCCTTTCTATTGCCAACGAAGCAGAGATAAATAATGATGACATGGCAAGTGCTTTCATCCCTTAAATCACTATTTTAATTGATCTTAGCCGCATAAATTAAAAGTCAAAGCTGTCTTGATTTTTTGCCAACTTTTTATTAAATCGATTAATATCTAGGCATATGTTCTAATACATGAAGTTAAAGATAAGTATGCCAAGAATTCCATATATTTAGCAACCGAATAGATGAAACATATATATAATTACCTTTAAATATGTTATTTTTAATTTCTAATTTGTAGAGAAAACTGACAAATTATAACCTTTCATTGTATACAGCCATGTTTTTTTCTAAATACCTTCATATAAGTAATACAATAATATAAATTTGCATTTAACATTTCACCTTTAAAACACTTTTAAAATTCTTAAGTGAAAGAGAAAAAATATACATTAAGAAAATAGCAGGGTACCCGCGCAATGCGACGACAGGTACACGGTGACTTTTTTGTGACTAGCAAATGTTTTTATATATATACGCTTTTTTCTAACACTAACTTTACAAGTGAATGACAACTTTTAATTAAAATAATTATAAGCAATATGAATGCAAAGCCACCAATATAAACCAACAACAAAACCACCAATATAAAACAACAAAACCACCAACAAATTACTGTCTAAATTATTAATAATGTAAATGGTTATCACTTTTATTTTTCAAATTTAAGTATTAGATTGGTGGTTACAAATTTAATGAGTTTTTATTATAAATAATTATATTAAAAGATGTCATTATTAGAGGGCGGTTATTATACGGTTGAAATAAGCTGTTACATATGTTTGAAATGAGACTTAAATTTTTAGAATAAAATTGATTTTCTATTTTTCATTTTATAGTAATGTTTTTTGTCTTGAAATTTTTTAAGACTTCTTTTTGTAGGAAGTCACAATGCTTTATTATGTATTATAGATGAGTAAGGTATAAAAGTGTTTTCGAAGAGTATTTTTGGCACATGGTCATTTTGTTGTCCTTACTTCAATTTTCTGCAATACAAAAAAAAGATTATATAGACGTCAACGATGGACCTTTATAAACTAATTATCTGATAGCTTTCACGAGGCTTCTTGTTGCGTATCATTCAATCTTTGTAATGATTGTGCAATTTTATGTCTTCGTATGTAAATGAATAACACTAGATCAATACGGGAATTATGGTTGTGATATATAACCCTATATTAACAAGTTTGAAAAATAAAAGTAATTGTCAATACATTCTTATGTGAACGTATTTTGGGTTGTGATATATACTCTTAAACTAGTTTATTATTGGGTTGTGATATATGTTGTTTAGAGATTCAGTATTGAATTGTCGTAAAGAAAACTGATTTATTTTTTACGCGTAACCCGTGACGCACGGGTATTACACTAGTTGTTCTTTGTATTATTATTCGGATATTTTTGAGAAAACGTCCAAACCATGATAATGGGTCATCATGGGTATATTGGACATGGGTTGTAGGTTACTTCCAAGTATCTCTTATCAATTAATTTTTGTGTTTACCTTTGGATCCAAGCTTTATTTTTTTATTGCAGTTAACTACGTTCAAGTGTCAGAAGAAGTGTATCGATTCAATGGATCTAAATTTTCAATTGTTGTGACACTTCAAACGGAAGGTGAACCGCTCGATCAAAGTGTTTTCGGTAATGCTACTAGCCCAACGCTCGGTTTGGATGGTCCATCGTATGGTGTGCCACGACAACACTGTTTACAACAACGATAAACAGGTTTAGCTTGGATTTAAAACCCAAGTTCATGAATTTTGCTTGTTTTCTCCTATTTAAAATTTATAAAATTTGTTGTATGCGTTATCGTTTTGATGCTACCATCACATAACCTTTAGGGTTTTAGATTCTGAAGGTTATTTGAACAAAACAGTGCTATAGATTTACAAGAACAAAGAAGGACCTTATACTCACCCATAATGACAATGTTTTTGGTTCTTTATGATTTTCTTCAATTAGAACGTTTTTTTTAAAAAGACCCAGCATACCTATTATCGACTAACTCACCTATGCTAAACCATGAATTGTAGGATTTTTCATTTCATGGTTAACCAGCTGATGCTCTAAACACGAATACCTTATTCGAGAATAGCATCACTTCGTTAAATATTTCGCGTCTGAACTTCATTTGTCTCTCCTTGCCGAAATATTATGTATTGTTGTTATCTGTTCTAAATGTGTTAAAAAATTTGACAGCCAATGGTAAATACAGTGGTTGTTATTATGTTTATGATACTTATAATTTGTTGGCAAATATATCTATACATTATATTAAAAAACAGTTTTGTGTGACATCATTTTTTTGTACTTTTACATATGTGTCACTCAATTAAGATGCTTACTTTCAAGTTGCTTATGTCATAATCGAAGTAAAAAATTATCTGAAAAAACAAATGCATAGTATGTGTTTTTCAGTAGTAACTTTATACCTATTTATTGGAAACCCCCAATTCTTCACCCCCGAGGCTGTCACTTTTTTAGCCTTTCTCTCAATTCAAGAATTCAAATTAAAGCTCCAACATATGTATAGAAGCTGCAACAACAAAAAAAGATTGATAGAACAAGAAACCTCATTTTGTGTATGATTATGTTTGTTTTAATCTCAATCAATCTAGCGTATTTGGTTTATCTTTGATTGTTGTTATGTTTCATGTTTCTTTATTGTGCAAGCCAAGTGTTTGTGGAAACACCTGAGTGAAAAAATCAAAACTATTAAAGTTGTTTAGCTTGTTACAATAAACCTATTATGCTTATTTGTCTAAATCATGCATTCAAGTATTCTCTGAGTTTTTGTTTGTTTGTCTATTTTAGGAACATGAGGGGCTGATTAGACATGGTCTTGGAACATGTACTCTTTTGCATAAAACTCATTTGATTCAACCGACCTTACACCTAGCTGAACTTATCTTGTCATGGTGCTTCTTGATTTTCCTTTTGTTATTACTATGTACCGCGGCCGTATGTGGCCATTTTGCAGCGGCTCTTGTACTTAAACAAATTTTGTAACACTTTAACATTTCCGATGTTTAAATGCTATTACTACTATCCTTTAATACCGTTAGTGATATGTTTTAAAATGATAGTCTTGTTTGAATATTTGTGGGTTATTCTCCTGGTACCGGGCTTGCAATACCTCTTATGCACATTGAGTGAATTATTAGGTTACTCATCCTTTTGTTATACGGAATAACATTGATTGGGCTATGCCCTGTTATGTGCGCATCTTATTCACATATATAAATAACTTTACAAAGTGAAAAAGATAAAATTATTAAGATAAACTTGTGAAGGTAGCTAATCTTCACTTTTTCATTAAAATTTCAAGACATTACAAAAGATAAGATAAACTAAAGTGCAGTCCTCCCACTACGGAATCCGCATGGGTGAGGCGCTTACATTTCATGAACATAGCATTTCTTAAGATTGCGGATATTCCATGTTCGCGAAAGTTGCTTTCTGTCGCGGTCTTTTAGCTTGTATGCGCCCTTGCCTAATGCTTACGCTACTTCGTATGGTCCTTACCACTTGGGGCCTAGCTTTCCTACTTCTCCCGCACGGATTGCATCATTGCTACGGTACACGAGGTCTCCTGGCTTGAAGCTTGTGATGTGGACCTTTGAGTTGTAATATTTTGCCATTTTCGCTTTGCTTTTTGCCTCGCGAATCGCTGCCTGTTCTCTCCTTTCTTCCAAGAGGTCCAAGTTGATTCCAAGGGCTTCATTGTTCTGGTCTATATCCACTTTCGCTGTCCTGAGTGTGGGCATTCCAATCTCTGCTGGGATAACCACTTCTGTTCCATATGTTAATGAAGAAGGAGTATCCCCGTTGCTAGTTTTAATCATGGTGCGATGTGCCCATAGAACATGAGATATTTCCTCCATCTAATTTTTGCTTCTTGCGTTTAGCCTTGCTTTGATTCCTTCTCCTAAACTCCGGTTTGCCCTTTCTAGTAACCCATTTGCTTGCGGATGTTTTACGGAAGCAAAACGTTGGCGGATACATAACTTTTCACACCAGTCTTTAAAAGGGTTATCCCGGAACTGTTTTCCGTTATCAGAGATAATTTCTCCTAGGAGACCAAATCTGCAGACTATGTTATCCCACACAAATTTTTTAACTTGATTGCCCGTTATGGTTGCAACTGGCCTTGCTTCAATCCACTTCGTGAAGTAGTCAATGGCTACTATTAAGAACTTGGATTTACCAGGACCTTCTGGGAAAGGTCCGGCTATGTCAATTCCCCATTTGTAAAATGGCCATGGGCATGTGATTAGAGTCAACTTTTGTTACGGATTTCTTGGGATGGATCGGTGAACCTAGCAGTCTTGGCATGCTCTTATAAATGTCCTTGCATCCTTGTGCATAGTAGGCCAATAATATCTGGTTCGCAAGGCATTAGCCACCACGGACCTTGTGCCTGCATGCATGCTACAAGATCCCACATGTATTTCTATTAGAACGTAATTTTCCTGATGTGGTTCGACGTACCGTAGCCATGGTCCGAGAAAAGATTTCTTGTAGAGGACCCCATTGACCACTGCGAACCGCTGTGACTTGCGTCGCACTGCCCTTGCCTTGGGGTCATCCATGTATCACCTTCTTCTTCCACCACTGCCAATACTTCCACTTCGTTTATTGACTTCTCTTTGAGTTCTTCAACCAACACCTGTTTGCTTACTGCATCGGCCTTTTTATTTTCACTTCTTGGAATTTGTTTGATTAAGAACATTCTAAAACCGTTGGAAAGTGTCCTCATCTTTTCTAGGTATCGGATCATGTCCGCTTCCTTTGCTTCATAGGTTCCGTTCACATGGTTGGCCACTAACAGCGAGTCCACATTTGCCTGGAGGTTTTTTACACCCATTTGTTCCGCTATCCTTAATCCTGCAATCAAAGCTTCGTATTCGGCTTCGTTGTTGGTTGCCTCGAACCTGAATCTTAGGGAATAGGTGAATTATGTTCCTTCTGGATTTGTGAGTATCAATCCTGCTCCGGAACCTTCCGCGCAGGATGATCCATCCGTAAACAACATCCATGGTTCCGGGAGTTCTTCCTCGATCTCTATGGGAGTGTCCGGAGGGTCCTCTTCTGGTCGTTCGACTATGAAGTCTGCTAAGATTTGTCCATTGACAGATACTCTCGGTTTATAGTATATGGCATATTCTCCCAACTCTATACTTCATTTTTATAGTCTTCTTGCCACTTCTGGTCTTGATAACACCTATTTTATTGGTTGGTCCGTGATGCACTATAATTGGGTGTGCTTGGAAGTATCTTTTCAGACGCTTGCTGGCTTGCACGAGTGCTAGAACCAATTTTTCCATTGATATGTAATTCACTTATGGACCCCTCAAGGTGCGACTAACAAAGTAAATTGGCATTTGCTTAGCTTCCCTTTCAGTTATTAAAACCGCACTTACGGCTTCTTTTACTGCTGCCAAGTATATAATGAGCTCTTCTTTTTCTTTCGGTGCGATGAGCATAGGGAGCTTTGCTATAAGCTGCTTCATTTCTTTGAATGCAAATTCGGCTTCCTCAGTCCAGTGAAAGTCGCTTTTCTTTGTGCATTTTTTCAAAGTTTTGAAGAATGGTAGTGATTTCTCAGCTGACTTGGCCAAAAACCTGTTCAAGCTTGCCAGTTTTCCATTCAGCTTTTGCACGTCCTTCAAGCATTTTGGAGACGGAAGACTTAGGATAGCATCTGCCTTGTCCGGACATACTTTTATTCCCTTGGTATTGACTTTGTATCCCAGAAACACTCCTTCTTCTACCCCGAAGGTACACTTTTTGGGATTCAACTTCATGTTGATTTCCCTAAGTGTTTTGAATGTTTCCTCAATGTCTCTAATGATCTCGTCTTCTGTACAACTTTTAATCACTAAATCGTCCACATATACCTCGAGATTCCTGCCTATGTGCTTATGGAAAGCTTTGTCCACCAGACGCTGGTATGTCGCTCCAGCATTCCTTAGGCCGAAAGGCATCTTAGAGTAGCAAAATATTTCTTGACTTGTGATGAATGCGGTCTTCTCTTCATCTTCTTTTGCCATTTTTATCTGGTGGTAACCTTTGTATGCGTCTAGAAAGTATTTAAAGGGAAATCCGCAAAGGGATTCTACCTTCCAATCTATTTTCGGTAGCGGATAACCGTCCTTAGGGCATGCTTTATTCAGGTCTTTAAAGTCTACGCACATCCTCCAGCTACCATCGTGCTTTTTTACCATGACTGGGTTGGATAGCCAGCTGTGGTAGTGGACTTCTTTCATCAACGATTTTTTCAACTTCTTCTTGTATTGCCTAGTTTCTATCCGCTGCTTGACTTCTCTTTTTTTAGTCTGACCGGAGGACATCCTTCCCGCACATTTAACCGATGTTCCACTATATGCCTTAAGACGCCAGTCATGTCTGCATGCCTCTAGGCGAACATATCTAAGTTATGTTGGAGTAAGTCGCATAGCTTGTTTCGGCCTTCTTCCGTAAGAGTAGACCCAATCATTATTGTTTGATCTGGGTGCTCTAGGTTTATTGTTATTTTGATTCTTTCTTCTATAACTTGTTTGACGGTTGAAGGCTGTCCCCTTCTGACCCTGAGACTGTTGCACATTCAATTGGGATGATCTTACTACTTTTTAATGTGAGTATTCCTCATGCTACAGGGAATTTTAACATTCCGTGAGCTGTTGACGGAACTACTTGTATTTTCCTAACCCTGGGTCTTCTAATAATTCCGTTGTATAGAGATGACGATCTTACTATCACAAAATTCATACACGCTGAGGTTGAATGTTCTTCATCTCCAATCTTCACCAGCAGTGATATTTGTCTCAACGGCCATACGATTTTGACACTGAACCCTATTAGGGGACGGTGTCCGGGATCATTTGATATTTATTTCTGGACGGAGTCTGTTAAAGCAGTGTTCATACAATATTTTTGAGGCTGACCCACCATCTACATACATGCGGTGTATGAAGTGATCCCCAATTTCTGCCTCGATAATCATTGGTCCCTCAGTTCCTTCCTCTTCTCCCAGAGGGGGGGAGGAGATCTTTTGATTAGGGGAGAAACTTTGAGTGATTCTTTGTCTAGCCACCCTCTGCTAAGGCTGTATCATCAAGATTGCCAAGGCCTTATCCTTGTTGGATGCTTCCCCTTTCTAGTTTGCTTTTGGCTGATCCCTCCCACTGTTTTGCTTCAGCTATTTGATAACCTGTAATAGCTTTCCTGCTTTGAGTAGCTCTTTAATTTGTCTTTTTAAGTGCATGCATTCATCAGTGTTATTTCCTACCTCCCCATGAAACTCACAGAATTTTCTATTGTTTCTTTTTTCAACCGGGGTTGTCATTGGGGGTGGATTTTTGAATTTTCCTTTGTCTAAAGCTAAAATTTCTCTCGGGGATTTCGTGAGAAGGGTAAATACTTCTTTTTCCCTTCCTACTGTATTCCGCACGGCGGACGTGGGTGCGGTAGGAGAGGGACCCGAATGCGTGCTCATGGTGAGTATTTTTTAAGGAACGTAGTTGTATACGGTCCCACAGATGGCGCCAACTTGTTAGTACAAAAAAAGTGACAGAGTGTGAGATGAATTAGGAATGCTTATTGGATTGGGCCAATAAGTTGTTGATGGACTGGATCTTGTACTAAATCAAGTGATAAGATGATTTCCTGCAGAGATGAAAGTAAACCGTTAGCCTTACTGTGGGGACGGACCCCACGATTAAGCTCCGGCGTGAGAGTAAGAAATCATGTTGTCAGAGAATGTCAGAGTACATGTGTGTAAATGTGGGTCAGGAAATCGTACATTTTGGAATGTCAGAGACCCCCTTTTATAGGTGAGTCAAATACTAGGTTTTCCTAATATTTTGCTTATTTAGTGGCCATAGTAGGACCCTTGTCGGGCAAGGATTCGCTCGTAATCGTGGTTGCGGACACAGATTGCTTTTCGCACGTGTGTTGCGGAAGTGCATTATCTGCGTGCGTCTTGAAACATCCGGGCCGCAGCCAGCTTATCTCTGGGCTTAGTGACAGCTCGTATGTTTTGGCGTGTTGGGCCTGAGCCCAAATGTGTATAGTACGAATTAAGCCCGATAAGCCTGTTATTCATACTATACGTCATCAATACAATCTTTTCTTTTTTGACCTTGACTTTCGAGGCCTCTCTTATAAATGTGTTGAGGATGCTCTTTTGTTATGATGTTTTTTAGAAGCAGGTTCTGTTCCTCTTGAGCGGGAACTCTGGTAACAGCTATCAGTATCTCTACAACTGCTATGGTATGACTGACGCCTTGAACCGTCTAAGTATGTGGACATACCCTTCTCCTTGTCTCCTAACTTGTGGAACACACCCCTCTCCAGCCTTTTGAACATTGTTTTTCTTTTCGGCTCTTTCTTCCTTGGCGATTCGGATCGGTCGCGCCTTGGTTCAGGGCGTCTAGATCCGAGCCTTTTTCTGAGATCCCTCCTCTGGCTCGACGTTCCTGACTCGGAGTGGTGTGAGACCTCTTCAAAGTTAAGTCGGGCTTTGACTGCCTTGAGCTTTTCTTGTTGTACCTTCTCTAGGTGCATTTTCTCGGCCAGGATTGGCAACAACTGGTTGTAATACTTATCACAATGTTCCTTAAGGGCCGCGCCGGACGCGGACCCGTTTAGGTTTCCTTGCGATACTTCTTTTTCCCTTCTTACTGTATTCCGCACGGCGGACGTGGGTGCGGTAGGAGAGGGACCCGAATGCGTGCTCATGGTGAGTATTTTTTAAGGAACGTAGTTGTATACGGTCCCACAGATGGCGCCAACTTGTTAGTACAAAAAAAGTGACAGAGTGTGAGATGGATTGGGAATGCTTATTGGATTGGGCCAATAAGTTGTTGATGGACTGGATCTTGTACTAAATCAAGTGATAAGACGATTTCCTGCAGAGACGAAAGTAAACCGTTAGCCTTACTGTGAGGACGGACCCCACGATTAAGCTACGGCTTGAGAGTAAGAAACCATGTTGTTCCCAGAGAATGTCCAGAAGTAAAAGTGTTAAATGTGGTCCAGGAAATCGTACCTTTTGAAATGTCCACAGACCCCCATTAATAGGTGATCAAATACTAAGGCGTTTTCCTAATATTGTTGCTTATTTAGAAGCCATAGAGACCCTTGTCGTAGCCAAGGAGCCGCTCGTAAATCGTGGTTCGGACACAACAGATAGCTTTCGCACGTGTGTTGCGGAAGTGCATTATCTGCGTGCGTCTTGAAACATCCGGGCCGCAGCCAGCTTATCTCTGGGCTTAGTAGCAGCTCGTATGTTTTGTCGTGTTGGGCCTGGGCCCAAATGTGTATAGTACGAATTAAGCCCGATAAGCCTGTTATTCGTACTATACGTCATCAATAAGGTTGAGTTTGGATACGTGTTCACAATGCATCATTCAAGAATCAAGATAATCAAGGGTGACGAGGGATCAAACATTTGTAATCAATTCACTTACAAAAGTTATATAATAGTGTTTGACGTTGGAGTTTATTATAGTTTGTATATAGAGTATAATGCCAATTCGATTACCTTATGTATTGTCATACGTCCAACAAAATAAGTTTAGCCAAACATTTGGTTATATTTATTGTTGTTATATAAAGCTTATAAGCCTAATAAATAAGCTTAAACAGACACAATTGTAGTTAACATTATTACTTTACTTTATATGCACGTGTTGAACACGGGTTATGAGCTAGTTCTGTCTAAAGAAGTATTCATTCCTCGTTTAAAAAAGTATTACATTTAAATTTTCAGATGTTTACCCACGTAATTTTAAACAAGTGGCAGACTTATTACTCGTTTTAACTATGATACAAGCAGCAATCATAAGGAAGGTCACGAATATAATTAACTACTTAGCAACACACCTAACATAACAAACTTATAAATGAGCCGATCTAACGCAAACACATGTATACCCAAATTATAACATTTGAATGCATAATATACAATGTTTTTTAAAAATGCTTTAAGTAAAATATGAAATCTATGATTTTTGAAAGGAGAATATGAAATTACCATAAATCAATTAATAATCAAAATAGGTTCAAAAGACTAAAACAAACACGAAAGTGTTTAGCCCAAAATCCCTGAAAACATAAAAGAAAGTGATAAAACGGATAACAAAGCAAATTAATAATCAAAAGGTTATGCAAACCGAAAGTTAAGAATGTTTGTGATGTTTGGAACAATCTCTTCTTCTTGCTCTCTTCTCGTCAAAAGTAATAGCATCACAGCCCCCAAAGAGGCTGCCCTTAACCTCGAACCAAAACCAACCCTCTGACTCTGGTCCTCCTCGTGCTCCTCCTCAAACGTGGGGATAATGGGGAATGAATCCTCAATATTATATAGGGATGTATATATATTGCAAAAACTCCCTCTCGTTCCTTTTCTTCAGCCGACCCACACACAATTGTGTGCCTTCATTCCTTTTGTTTTATCCAAAGCCCACCAACATTATAAAACTCACAGCCCAATAACACCTATAACTAATTGAGATATGGGCTTGCAAGAGATCCAATTGTGTGTCCATGTTTCCAGCCTAGTATATTTTCAACTAGGATTTGAGCATAAAAACCGAAAAAATCGTAAACCAAAACAGAACCGAACCAAAAACCATCGAACCGAACTAATAACCGAACTGAATTTGCCAAAACCGAACTGAACCGAACTACAAACTTGGTTTTCGGGTTGATATGGGTTTGACAATCTGAACCGAAAACCTAATTTACATAAATATATATATATATTTTTATATATTTATATATATAAAAAATCATTAAAATTTTATCATAATATAAAAAAACACTTTTTATGCTTGAAATAATTTTTTTTGCTAAATATATATGTAATTATTTAAAAAAAAGAATAAATTGTGTAATTCGGGTCAACCCGAAAACCGAACCGAATTCAAATTCGGTTTTCAGGTTGACCGAATTTTTTTTACCCGAACAACTCGATAACCGAACCGATCAACAACCGTATTTCCAACAAATAAAGTCACCATTTAACTTTATATTTTCTGTATTTTATTATATAAACTAGATATCTACCTGTTTGATTGGTGGTTTTCTTAATACCTGAGTCAATATACACTAATTATAATAGAATGCACAAACTTTGTGATGGATAATATTTTACTTGAAACGATCTAAATGATTTTAGATGAAATAACAATAACTTCTAGATATGTTAGTGTAACAAATTAAACCCGTTAGACTCAACAAATTGAGAAATGAGACAAGTAGACCCATCATTTGTTAAAAGTTTTGTTTAGACTAACGTCACAATACAAGTTATCACAAGAGAATAACGTGATATTTCAATTACGGATTTAAAAATTCATATATAATAGCCCGTTATGGCTCCGCTAAGGCTTCGCAAAAGCGCGAGGTGTGACCTTCAAGCTACGCAATAAACCAAGGCGTAAGCTTAAGGCGTGACATGAGATGAGAAGTGAAAAAATGTGATAAAGCGGCTTAAGACAAGATGCGTGAAGACTTTTTTAAATTCAATTTAAAAATCGTTTTTTTATAGAAATGAAAAAATTACACACTTTCTTGACATTATTTTTTATGTATGACACTTTTTGTAAACTCAATATATTTGAAATATAATATAAATATATAAATTTATATATATTTTCATATTTTGTGCCGGTTTAAGTCACGCTTTAAAAAACGCCATGACTCGTCATGGCTCTTATGACACGAGGCTTGGCTATGCCGCTACGCTAAGCCTCACACTATTTATAACCTTGATTTATATAGAATAATAATTGTTTATCTTAGTTTGCAAGGACAATAGATTGACATATCCCGTATCACACTTTCTTACATTCTTGATATGGGCAAATGACACAAAAAGGCACTAAACTTAGTGTCTATTTCCAATTAAGGTACTATACTTTTTTTCTTGCACATAAAGTGGAAAAAAAACCTAAATTGGCCGCCTTTATGGGGATTTAACGAAACGGGGGTTAGTGTGTTAACGGGGATTGAGAAAAAACCTTAATTGGCTAGAAAAAAAAGTTAGCCGCCTTTATGTGCAAGAAAAAAAGTAGAATACCTTTATTGGAAATAGACTTTAAGTTTAGTGTTTTTTTTATGCCATTTGCCCTTCTTGATATGGTTAACTAAATAGGGTGTTTATTAAATTAAGTGGTTACATTTGAGCCTCTTAATTAACCTCTTAAGGAGGAGAGCAAATCTTTAATATCTCTCCCAATTAAAAGACAATAAAGGTTTGGGCCTACTTTTCTTCTCTACTAAGAAAAAAAGAAACAGCCCCTAAGTCTCTAACATAAACTTTACCATAAGTTGCAAAGCTATCTAATGGAACATTATATGAAAAACAGATTACACGCCTACATGATACATCCAGATCCAAATCAACCATGCAACATCCATATTTTGTTACGAACCCCAACTGAAGAACCCATTGCATATGTGGCTCAATTTTAATGACATGCGACTGATTTCTTTTGTTGCGATAAAAGCCAACTCTAATGAAATCATGTGTTGGAAAGTCAATTAGAAAATCCATTAGCATAATGAAATTATAAGGGGCTAGAATGCAAGATGGAAAATTTACCTTCCATGAACTTTTGGTCATCTTGGTGTCAACCTGACATTTATTAGTGAATACATATTTTTAGTACGATTACAATAGGCGTGCCATATTTTTTATATGATTATATTTACCTTAGTCATCATTAGCTGTATGTTTAGTTGCAGGATTTATCTTGGGCTTAAGCCTTATCTTTGTAAATTATATATGTCGTAGGTTTTGTGGGAATCATCAAGGAAACAATTAACCTTCAATATGGTATCACAGCCAATCTTTTTCCTCCTATTTTCTCTCCACTAAACACGTCTCCCTTATCCCCCACCCTTAATTTGTCGTCGTCTAAAAACCTTAAACCCTAATCCACTCAATCGGCTCCAATGGCCATTGAAAGTAGCTTGTCATCTCCAACCATTCTCATGGCTTCTAATAATTAGGGCAATAAAGGTAACCCAAACAAGTCCTACACTCTTCCTCAAATATGTAATCACTTTAATAAGGGATCGTGTTAGTTCGGTGATCGGTGCAAGTTTATTCATGATCATAGGAATCAATCGGGGTTAAATGGCAAAAACACTAGCACTAGTAACAACTTTCGTGCGTCTGGTTCAAATTCATATAATCAGACACACTCATCTTGGGCTCCACCTGGCTTTTATAACACTTGAATGCCCCAACAGTTAACACCACAAGTGCCTACCCAGCCCATTAGCCACAATCACCAGGCCCAATATGGTTTACTTCATCAAATGCAGGCCCCTGGCCTGGCCCAACTACCTCTCGTGGCCTAACAATTCATGCCACCACATGGACAGTATACTTTAGCCTATCCTCAGCAACATCAAGGTTTACTCAGTCCCGCTCCTGCTCACTACGGGTCTCAGGCTACTTCTCTTCCTAATGCGTTCAGCACTATAACTTTGCAGGACCCGACTTGGCACATAGATACAGATGCTTCCTCTTATTTAAATTTTAATGCAAGTAATTTAGGTACCATTTTTGATAAACGCTTATACCCATCTGTTCATGTAGGTAACGGTAATTCTATTCCTGTCACTAACTCCAGTCATAGCATTATTCCTTCCATTCACCGACCTCTCCATCTTAATAATGTATTTGTTACCCCAAATATAATTAAAAATCTCATTTATGTTCGTCAGTATACAAAATACAATAATTGTACTATCGAATTCGACGCGTTTGGTTTTTCTGTGAAGGATTTATTGACTCGACATATCCTCCTTCGATATGACAGCTCGGGCGATCTCTATCCAGTTACCAAGCCTTCAACTATCCCTGTTGTTTTTCTTTCTACTAGTTCTTCCACGTGGCATCAACACCTCTGTCATCCGGGTGATGAAGTGCTATGCTCCCTTGTTTCTTGTTAGTTTATTTCATGTAATATATAAAAGTCTCCACATCTTTGTCATGCTTGCCAACTTGGAAAACATGTGAAGCTTCCTTTTCATAGTTCAGATTCTATTGTTGAACATTGTTTTGATATTATTCATTTTGATTTATGGACATCTCCCATTGTTAGCTCTAGTGGTTTCAAATATATTTTTTTTATCATTTCTCTCACTATCTATGGATTTATCCTCTTCACTCTAAATCTGACATGTTTGATAATTTTTTGCATTTTCACAATTATGTTAAAAACCAATTTAAATGCGAAATAAAAAGCTTCTAATATGATCATGGAGGTGAGTTCGATAATAACCGACTCCACGCCCTTTTTGCCAAAAATGGCATCCAACTTAGATTCTCTTGCCCAAAAACCTCCCAACAAAATGTCAAGGCAGAACGAATGATACGAACAATCAATAATATCATCCGTACTCTCCTCTTTCAAGCATACCTTCCTCCCACCTTTTAGGTCGAAGCTCTCCATATGTCCACCTACCTCCTAAACCTTCTAATATCAACCGCCATCCACAACGAAATACCTTTCACACGCCTATTTAACAAACCACCCATACTACCCTTACCTTCACTCCCCCCCTAAACTTGCCCTACGAGCCACTCCATGTGTCTTTTAATGTTATCCCGCCTATCATCGTGGTTTTTGTTGCCTAGACCTTGAGACAAACAAAATCATCCTCTCTCTACACGTTACTTTTGACGAAACCCAATTCCCATACCGGTCTATGACACCCTCCTCACCACCCTCTTACACATTCCTTGATTCACAACCCTCCCCTCTCCTCACATCACTCGCCTCCCAATACAACCCCAATACTATCGAACCATTAAACACCAACAACTCTAATATTCTAGGCCCAAACCCAACCGAACAGCCTAACACCACCCATACAGATTCTCTGGCCCACCCACCTCATAACAACATCCCTCATCACCTCCCTAACCACGGCCCAACTACCCCCGACCCATAATCACCTCCCTAACCACGGCCCAACATCCGCACTTACAACAGGCAAATCTCCCAGCCCACTGCTACCTTCTCAAATACACCCACTTGACCACCCTTCTCCTCCTCTATTAAACGAACAAACCCAAACTCATACTGTTTTCACACGGTCGCAATTAGGCATTGTCAAACCTATCGACCGTCTTTCTTTAAATACATTTTCCATTTCTCTTATTCTTAAATGGTGTAATGCTATGTACGATGAGTATAATGCGTTGGTTAAAAATGGCACTTGGTTACTTGTACCAAGGCCTACAAGTGTTAATATGGTTCGTTCTATGTGGTTATTTAAGCACAAGTTTCATGCTGATGGGACTTTGAACCGTTATAAGGCTCGTTTGGTTGCTAACGGTAGTAGTCAGCAACTTGGTGTTGACTTTGATGAGACTTTTAGTCCGGTTGTTAAACTGGCCACCATTCGCACGGTCCTTAGTCTTGTCGTGTCTCGCCAGTGGCCTATACATCAGCTTGACGTTAAGGATGCTTTTCTTAACGATGATTTATCTGAGACTGTGTACATGCATCAACCTCCTGGTTTTGTTGACTCTCGGTACCCTCATCATATTTGTCTTTTGTAGAGATCAATGTATGACTGAAACAAGCACCTCGTGCTTGGTTTCAGCGGTTTGCAGGTTATGTCTCACGGACTGGATTATATGATAGTCACTGCGATTCTTCTCTCTTTATTTTTAGACAGGGTTCTTAGGTTGCTTATCTTCTTATTTATATGGATGATATTATTCTTACTGCTTTCTCTCCAACGTTACTATAGTAGATTATAGATTCCTTACATAATGAGTTTGACGTGACTGATCTTGGAGCACTTAATTATTTTCTTGGTATTTCTGTGGATCGCAATTCTACAGGTTTATTTTTGTCTCAAAGGAAGTACGATCTTTAGCTTCTTGAGCGTGCTCACATGGTTCATTGTAATCCTTCTCGGACACCCATTGATACAGAGTCTAAACTGGGTCCGAAAGGTGTTCCTGTTCAGGATCCCACTTTATATCGCAATCTTGTAGGGGGATACAATATCTTACATTTATACGTCCAGATTTATCTTATGTCGTTCATCAGGTTTGCCTTTATATGCATGATCCTAGGGAGCCTCACTTTGCTTCTCTCAAGCATATCTTGGGATATGTTCAAGGGACTGTGGACTTTGGTCTCCAGTTATATGTTTCCGCTACTACTTCTTTGGTTGGTTATACTGATGCTGATTGGGCAGGTTGCCCCTCTACACGCAGGTTGACTTTAGGTTATTGTGTTTTTCTGGGTGATAATCTTTTGTCTTGGTCAGCTAAACATCAACACACCCTCTCTCGCTCTAGTGTCGAAGCTGAATACCGTGGTGTTGCTAACGTTGTCGCAGAGACTGCATGGCTTCACAATCTACTTTGTGAGTTAAATTCTCTTCTATCGACTGCTACTCTTGTTTATTGTGATAACGTTAGTGCCGTTTATATGTTTTCCAATCCTGTTCAACATCAACGGACGAAAGACATTGAGATCGACATCCACTTTGTCTGTGTTATGGTTACCGCTGGTCAGGTTAGTGTCCTCCATGTACCTTCTCGCTACCAGTATTCTGACATCTTCACCAAAGGACTTCCTTCAGCTTTGTTTGAAGATTTTCAATCCAGTTTGAGCGTCCGCCCTCCTCTCGCTCAAACTGCAGGGGCGTATTAGTCAATACATATTTTTAGTATGATTACAATAGGCGTGTTAAAATTTTGGTATGATTATATTTACCTTAGTCATCATTAGCTGTATCCTTAGTTGTAGGATTGATCTTGGGCTCAAGCCTTATCTTTGTAAACTATATATGTTGTATGTTTTATGGGAATCGTCAAGGAAACAATTAACCTTCAATAACATTGAGTATACCGACTACAAAACCTAATAATCTTGTAAAAAAATAATCATTGCATAAAAATAAAACAGTGAAAAGCCGTTAAAGTTAATTTCATGTATCCATTACCATTATAGCTCATTTTGACACCCATCGGGATAGGAAGCAACGTGAACATCATTGTCTCACTCTCTCATGTTAGCCAACAAAAGAAGAGCCGGAAGCCAAATCACTAATTCTATACAAAGAGTCATAAATTAATAACTAATAAGCTATACTTTCGATGAGCCATGGTAGTTCTTCTTGTGTTGCGTAAGTTATGCTAACTTGATAAACATCTTTTTCTGTCCATACCTACTGCTAAATATATACCTCAATCTCTTTTTGTCATCAAGTTAATTCACAGTATCATTATCATCATTACTTCTTCAACATCGATTTTTATAACCTTACGATTTTATATTTTAAGTTATGGAATTTTTTCTTTGAAAAAGTTTAGCATGTATCTTATCCCTTCCTCACCGGCTCCCTCAAAGTTTCTCTTCTCATCGTTTTAAGTGGTTAGGTGGCTATTTTAATCACTTTAAAGTCTCAAAAATCAAGATCCATACCCGTTTATTGATTTAATTCAATAAAAAAAGGTTAGTAATTTATGTGTTGTTAATTCATAATATTAAACTAGATTCAATCCGCTGCGTACTCGTACTTAATTGGTTAACTAGTTTGTAAAATCCCAACAATACTGAGGGCTTATATTGGTCAGGGAAACTAGGTCAACAAATAAATGCGTAACTCGTCGTTAATCCGTAGGAGATTTCACACGAAACTGTAACCGTGAGAAAAATCAATGAGAAAAACCTTTTTTAGTAATGTTTATTGTACAGATTAACAAAAATATATTAATTTTTTTAAGCATATATTCATTATGAAATTCCCAATTAACACGTTTTTATGGAAATATAACACTTATCTATAAGTAAATAACACAAGTAATAATTTTTCAAATCGTGTAATGCTTTATTGATATAATCAAAGTATTACAAAGTGCTATGGATCGCACTAGTTGGATGACAATGTTAGATTACCATTCGAACAAGTAAACTTTACAAAGTATCAAGTTTACAAGCGAACTTGTATAGTCCCGTTGATAGGATCAGCTGACTAATGTGTAAGTTCGACAAAGGACTAAATGCTTATAATAACAACAACAATAAAAGCGATGACATTTACTCCTTACAACATTCCCTATTTATAGTGATACACGGTTGCTTCCTTAGTGGGGTAGTTAGAATGTGTCAAGAATCATGTGGTGAAGTATGTCTGCATTAAATGCATGTCCATTCTTGGAAACATCCCGCTCATACTTTAGTGAACAGTTCTACTAACTATTCACTACTTTTACCAACTGCGTACTTAGGTACATGCTTTAATTCAAGGACACTTTTTCCTGCCATTTTGCTTTATTGAATTATCCCGGCTAAACCATACTTAGAGAGAATCACAAGTTCAGATTGTTCTTCTTCAAAGGGTAATAGGATTATCAGGGTATTTCCACCCCTGACTCTCCTTAGAACCATCAGCGTATTCCACCTACATATCAGCTGATATCCATCCCAGCTGACGAGTATGTCTTCATGTAATCTTTGAATTCTTTGACGATATCTCTGACTTGAATACGTCTGAGGTTGCTCGCTGAGGCTTTGCACTCAGCGAGTCCTTTACTGCTCGCTGATGCTTTGCACCCAGCGAGTCCTTCATTGCTCGATGATGCTTTGCACTCAGCGAGTCTTCAACACTTGGCCTAATTTCTATTTAAATCTAGGCAGAGACAATTGGACACTGAATTGGCCCAACAATCTCCCCCTATTTGAATATAAATTAAGCTAAGTAACAATTATTGTAAGTGAGTACACAACTTCTTCTTACACATAATTAAGAAGGAAATAGTCAAAATAACTTCATTCATTGCATTACATTTTCAGCCCATGTTATCTAAGTTATATTGTATAATCTTCCTAGCTTCTACAACATCTTCCCTGGCTTCTATTACATAAATTATCATATTGTACATATCCTGAGCAGTCTTTGAATTTACATTGATGGCATTCTGAATCCTGATAAGCTGATGAGTAGTTGCAAGATGAAATTCACTTTCTCTCTAAAAAACCAGGTCAAAGCTGCCATTGTAGACAAAAATTACATCCTCTAATTCATCAATCACCAGCCCAAGTGATCTAACAACCCCTGTAGGAGGAACTAAGTTCCTGTGCATTCCATCTACCACCCCATTGTCTTTGAAAAATACTTCATGAATTACCTCAGCCCTTCTCTTCCTTTTTGTGCATGTTTTCTTCTCAGCTGAAGGGAATTCAAACGCTGTAAGTTCGGGTGGAGGAGGAATGCCAAGTTTCTCAGCCTGAGTAGCTACCTACTAAAACTTGGCTTTCAAGTTCTTGATTCTTGGAAGGTACATCAAACAATTCTAACCACTCACTGAAACCCAACATTTTGAGTATAAACTTATCATAGATTATGTAGTTAAGTGGCTGATTGTTCCTCGGTATTCTTATTGTAGCTTCTTTGGTAGAATTGGCCACCCTGTATCTGATCTTAATGATGGGAAGAGGATCATCTATGAAGCTGATACAATGATTGTCATCCTTAAGCATCTTTTCCCTTTTTACCTCATATGCTGCTAATTTAGCTGCCTAAGCCTTCAGTTCTTCAGTAGTCAGCACCTTTAGCCGCTTTTCAGACTTTCTTTTTCAGATTTCAAATTAGCCAACCTTTTGATTTCCTCCACCTGAGCATTAGCTTCTTTAATGGTAAGATGACCTTCTCTAACGGTGCTAAGTTAATAAGATTTGAGATCTTTGGAGCTGACCCTCCTTGTTCTAATATAGGCAAGAGTTGTTTCATCTGATCATCCTTAGAGGTTTCTTGAGCTATGCCTATGCCTTTATCAGCAACCTTTGGAGGAAGAGTAGGAGAAAAATCAAAGGGTCCTAAGCTAAATAAATTTGCAATATACTGATCAAAAGGAATGTTATTGATGATGACAGGTGGTTTGATTGAGTTCAGGGGACTTAGGGTAGGAATAGGAAAGTCTTCCAATACAAACTTTAGCTTCTTAGTAGGAGGTTCTTCACTTGATTGAATTACCAAGGTAGTTGAAATTGGAGGAGCTTGTTCAGATGATTGCTCCCCTTGAGTGTTTACTTGCTTCTCCTGAGCTTCAGCAGTTGGCTCGTGTTTCATGACATGATCAGTTTGTTCCTGAGTAGACACCTTCTCCCCCTTAGTAGCAGCTTTAGGAGAAGTTAGTACTTGTCTATCAGGCTTATAAATCCTCGGATCAGATTAACCAGTTTAAGGATGTCAGCTGCATTCTTTTCAACCTTTGTTTGCAGCTGTTAGGTATTGACCACCATGATATCTCTGGGAACTCGAACTGTGGAATGCACCATCTATTCTAAGTATTTAATCAGCATGAGTTGATTCTTAGTATTCCATCTGAGTAATTCGTTGACATTACCAATTTGTTTCTTCACATTCCTCTGAACTCATTTGCCTAATGTATTTTGAATGGATTTGCTGAGGTGTTTTTGTAGAGTGACAAACCTTGTACTCTTCATTTTGTTTAGAGCATTGAACTCTTTATACAAAGGTTTGAGCACAATTTCAGGGACTTGAGCCTTGAGAGTCTTCTTTACTCTTTTGTCAAACTTGGGAAGAGTTTTCTTGATAGAATCCTTGATGATCTAAAGAAGGATATTATTGAGGGTGTCAGATAATTATTCAGGCATTCTTTTCTCAAATGCATTAGCCATCATTCTGGGAACATATCAACAAAATCCCTCACAACAGAAATATCACCCCACTTTCGATTCATCTACCTTCGCGTTCATTAAAGCTTCAGCGGCTCCTAAAGTACGTTCCCCTTGAACCCTAAGTTTCCTACTACCTTTCAACGGTATTTCAACCACCTTCTCATGACATACTATCATAAACTTCCTCTTGGACAACCAGTCTATTCCCACAATCACATCAAAGCTTCAACGGTTCAACGATATCAATGAACTCCAAGGGTTACAACAATCGAATAGGATAACAAACGAATATCGAGTCAAAGGCTAGAATGCATATAGGAGATTCCACATATGCAAGTAGACGTGGATCAAATGACAAGAGAATCCTTTGAAAGAAAGGATACGTATATGCACCGAGTGAAAACGCAACGAAAGAAAACCAACAAGCGTACCACGACAAATGAACACATAGAAAAAAATCAATACCAAAGACGGAAATTCTTGTACCAATTATCGACTTTACTCGAACGACCAAATTAAATAATGTTTTTATAAAAATCAATTTAAAATAAAGAAGTTACTTTAAGTATAAAAATCATTTTAAAGAATAAATAAAATTGTTTTAAATGTAATCTTTATAAAATTCATTCTGGTTGTCATAAAAAAAATCTAGAGACTGTTATCTAATGGTGTATCGTACCTTACCACTATGAATCACTTTAAACCTGCTTTTTATAATAAAATAAAAATCTATTTACAAAGATCATTTTATACACAATTTTCTACAAACACCAACACAATACTTCCAAAGGGTTTTTATAATTAGACATCAATTATAAAATATATCAATTATAATATGTTACTCAACATAGGACACCATAATACCAAAAGGGATCGTAAAACACCGTACAGACTCTAACACAATTCTAATGTTTGAAAACAAAAGAAAATACCAGGAACCATATACTCAACATAGAATCAAACGAACTCGTACAAGAAAACTCATGCAAGACGTTACGTACCCAAAAGAAAACGTACGGTCTTATCCAAAATAACGATCGACAACGCAAACCTAAAAGCATCGATACTAACACGTCGCCAATGGGTTACGAAAACCAAGGGATATACAATCAAGGGAGTAATGATACACACTAATATGTTAGGAACAATTAGTGCTTAAAAGAAACGTTTGATACTCATACGAGAAGTCAATGCAACGAAAGAACTAACGAAACGCGCCTATATCCGAAAGAGCAGATTCCGAACAACCAATATACATCGAGACATCGAATAGGAAAAATCAGGTATCCTTACTAACAAAGTACGATGAAGGGATGCTAAGCTTAGACTTAGGAAATCCGAACAAACAACCAAGCAAACGAGCAACCTCTATAAAAGCAATACTAGGTATCCGCAATTACTAGATAGAAGAGAAACTTACTATCTATACGACTCAACTTAACATATCCTCCAATTAGGGTAAGAGAATAATTCTCTACCCATACTACCATCCTTATCATGAATACACATATCAATAAAAAAAACATTTACACTACCATCTTACAACCAAACACAAATAAATGCAATCATGGTCACAAGTCTACGTGTGTGATGCCTTTATAATTATGTTGGCCACCATAATTATAAGTGCCTCCTTTCACACGTGTACTTACTTCCAAGATTATCCATATCAATCATAATTCACATATAAGCACATATACCACATTGCACATCTTAAACCACTCCAACTTAACACATAAAAGATGCTCCATCAAATAACTACTTACTTATATCAAATTGAAATCGAAACGACATAAAGGAACGAAAGTCTCACAACGACTTCCAAAATACGAAATATCCAAAAGAAATAATCAATAACAACATGACGAGGTAAAGGACGGGATAAACTTATGCTGGGCCTCGCTTGGGTTTGACTTTGCCTCCGCAAGAATCACCCGACTCCGCGGGTCCAGCCCTATTACGCACATCCGACAAACAATCAACTATCCTATCTCCTTCGGTTCCACAAGAGGCTCCTTATAACGCTTAAGTCCAGTTGGGAAAATGGTTCCCCAACGAGACTTCTTACGGGTGGGGGAAAACATAGCTAAAATACTAAGAAAGTAATACGTATCATATCAGATAATGGTAGGCAAAATAACTAAAATGACAACTTAGCAAAATACGAGATATATAAGCTATGCAAAAATAGATGGGAAGCATAGCAGTTATAGCATTAAACACTTAAGCCCTAAATGCATCTACATGAAGGACCCCTAGGTTATAGTCTAGGCTCAACCACCTACTTCTCTATAACCAAAGGCTCTAATACCAATCTGTTATACCCCGCCAAGGCGGAAACGCTAGGCGTAACATCATGGATATCATCACAACACAATGGCGTCTATAAAGAGAATTCTACATGCAATAAATAAGCAAAGTATAGACACAAAGTGTCATAACAATACCCATAAAACTAATCCAAATCCAAAAGGCGTCTTTATTGATGAAATGAAAGTTCTCGCCAATAGAAAATAATGCTTAAACGTCAACATAATGTTGGTGAGTTGTAACAACCCACTCCGAAAAGGAGGCCGAAACGTCATAATCATGGTGTCATATCAAAGCATAATAAAGGCATAAAGTCACTTTGATGCTCACTTAAAAATAATGCTTAAACGTTAACATAATGTTGGTGAGAGTCATAGGTTTAAGACACGCCAATAACTCGCTTTGAAATCACTGTGATAAATAAAACATAGCATAGCAGAACATACAAGAACTATCATACAAGCTAACATGCAATCACATCAACCCAAATTGAGACGTTCACGCTCAAACATCACAAACATATCTCTATCCATAACAATGAGACGATCACGCTCACTATTAACAATCCACAACAATGAGACGATCACGCTCACTATTAACAATCCACAACAATGAGACGATCACGCTCACTATTAACAATCCATCAATGCCTTGAGATGGTCACGCTCAAGCACAACAATCCATATCATATTAGCAAGTAGCACATAACATAAAATAGTCTCGTATAGCCCATGCCTCATTTAAAACACATTATCACAGTAACTAAAACATTTAAACTCATAGCATCATTTTCACCCTAAAAAAACATAAGAAAAAGGGGCTATAAAACTCACCTGATGCTTAAGGAATTTCCAAACTCCTTGCACAAAACTATAAAATCAAACAAACGCATGTTACACGCGACTAAGTCAAAATGCTTATGCCCATGTAACAATCATATGATGGATGTCTAAGGTGTTTATTTACCCTCATGGGTCACCCCGACACCATGCCCAACATTTACCAATTCGTTTACACACTTTTTCAATGTTCAACAATTTACCCGAAAACGCAGAATTTTAGTGTCACTTTACCATTTTCTAAACCTCAAATAATACCTTATCTGTACCTTTATAATTTGTTACCAAAATTCACCGATCAAATATCATGGAGTTTACTATCTCATGTATTTTTCCCACTAATTTATTTTCATTCTTTATAAGTGCCCCAAATAAAATCAACTTTTAACTACTACAGTTTCGGATTCTGACCAGAACACTAAAAATTTGGACCTAAAAAACCATACTTAGACTCCAAATCAGAAGCTCTATTTTGGGGGATTTTTAATAGACACATAGAACTAAACTCCTGTATATTGGATAATCCTAATTCAAATTTTAAGTGATTACACCCGTAACCGTTTAAAAATCTGAAGATATTTACTGCTTTGACAATTTTTCTTGTAACCAACATTTGAATGGATGTTATGGAAACTAGACTCTCTGAGCTACAACATAGGCTCAAGAATCATATCAATTCATGCCTTTATCACCTAGATATCATCAAAACAACACAGCCCTAATTATGCAAACCTTATTCAAGTTTGAACGTGATATTAAACTAACCAATTCAACCGATAAGCTTCTAATTAACCTTATTTCATTATTACTGTTTATTATTTCATTAATTAAAGTTGTTTATGAAACCTAGGTATCCCCCCTTAATAATAATTATTACATGATTTAATGATAACTAATTAACAAAAGCTTAATTGAAACATACATAAACCTTTATTCTTGAACAACAAATCACCTAGCTTGATCTTGAATAAATAAAATCTTTTTTTTCTCTCTTCCCTTGAGTTCGATCGGTTAAAAAAAATATGGGGGTTATGAGTTTGTATTTATAGTGTACGGAAAAGGATCTAGATAATTACCAAATTAGAATCCTAATTATACTAAAATTAGTTTTTCCCTTAATTAGAGTCCACTAGGATTGAGCTTTTTTTTTTTTTCTAAAATTCGTATTTACTATTCATGTATAAAAAAATATTTTTTTTATCTTTTATTAGTTAATTAATTACCTTCAATACCTTAAGTTTTTATAAAAACCTAAGCTAATTTGGTAAACCATTTTGCTTATAAACTACTTTCTAAAAATAACTTTTCATTTCCAAATTCACTTTCTATATATGGAAAGGTTACTACCAACTTCCATATTTCAACCACATTATTCCTTTCCCATATCACACACTTCCTATAAACGCTTAATCCTTAAAACCACGTATTGACGTAGCAATGCATGCACACGTCTTTCATATCCATTATCACCACACGTGAACGAATGGAATACTTAACACCAAACTCAAACACACTCAAAATGAGATGCCCATACACCTCAAAATGATATCAGACACATAATTAATTCACTTAGCCCACATAAATTCATATAGCACAACACTTACACACATAAAAATGAACTCTTAGCCATTTCTAAAGGTTTAAACTAACCTGCTCAAATCACGGTTGTCACAGTCTAAACCCACGTTCTCCCTCTCTGCCAAAGCTTTTCCGCTAAGGCGGATATCGTGGTACACTACCCCTAGAATCCACCTTAATTCGTGGGACACCCCCACGATCATTAGTTATTTTGCTAAGCCTTGCTCCAGCCTGTTTCTCCACCTATAAATAAACGGAAAGGTCTTCAGGTATGTTTTACGTTCCCAACACATACTTCTTTACTTTACATTTACTCATTACTCCCAAAAGCACATACTTACTCTCATGCCAGAGGTGATTCGCAGGGACACCCTCTGCGCTTCACTTAACATAGTATTTCTATTTGTGTTGTCACAGATTATTCGAGACTTGGCAATGCAGCATTCACCCCAAGAACTCTTTGATCCCCATCGAAGCATAATCGTGTCCATATTTGCACAATCAGTGGCACCATCTATGGGACCCGCAATTATTAGTCCCGTCTAAACCAAGTCAATAACCATCAAACCACTTAACCTACTTTTCTGGCATGACAAGCGGGAGAGAAATGACACCACCCTCGGGTTTTTTGACATTAACCCCAATACCCGGTTCTAATGCAAATGAATTACCACCTATAACTGTCTCCACAATTACCACCACAACTCCTGAAAATACGCCACTTACCCATCGTGCTTCCACCTCAACTAATCTTGACCTCATGATTAGTCTTGCTTTCGTTGAGGCTAACTATAAGGTCCTTGAATCCCTCTTAAGGAATGACGAAAGCAGATACATAACGAAGACCTCCGCACTAAATTGGAATACTTCAGTGAGGAGTATGATGAAGAAAGGGAGATGGAACCTAGGCATGTACGTTTAAGAGAAACTACTCCAGTTCCCCGTATAAGGTCTCCGAGGGCTCAAAGATAAAAAGAGAGGGTGGTAGAATTCGAAGACACCCCAACCAGGGATGAAAGCACGATATAAAGGAATCCCGAAGGTAGAAGGCTTCAGAACACGGAGTAGATGACAACAGGAGTCGAGGAATGAATCTTCCTCCACTTTTAGCAACCCACTTAGGAAGGAGTGAAAACGGTCAACCTCTGTAATCTTCTTTGACCTCCGTATACGCAGGCCATCAACCTTCGATTAACATAAGAGAGAATCTCCCTCCTAACGATACACATCTCTCACATAATGCTCAACCTTTCATACCCAATAGTTTGCAACCACCTAATGAGCCCATACCAACTCATGTTCCTATCGGGGCAACCTTTAAGCTACATTCCTAGTTTTAGGGCGGTGCGCCCTCTTTTGGGGGAACCTTCGCCTATTAGCCATACGAAGTATATGCTCTGCATGCTCCCATGAGCAATAATGTACCTACATATAGCTGGTTTGTATACCCTTTAGCTGCTCCCTCCAATGGCTATCCTTTTAACATACAACCTATGTACCCCTCCACTAAATGCACCTGCCTACCCAAACCTCAGCCAAACAGGCCTCTTCGCAGACCACACTGGCTGTGTAACCATGTCGGAAACCCTATAATCACTTCACTTCATTATGATGAACAAGAGAATAAGCTAGGAGAGGAGAAGAAATGTAAAGAGAGAAACTAGAGAGAGAAACTTAAGAGAGAAAAAGTCGAGGTTGATTAACTTGTGAAAATACAAAATGAATCCAACAACCCTCTCTCCACATATGGAGAGGGGTTTATATACCCTAGATGGGCCGGCCTTAAAAGGCTTAGTGGGCCGTGGGTTTGAAATGGGTTGGGCTCGAGTTTACTTGGGCTTTCGCCCAATACACGTGACCGGTTAGATTACATTAAATGAGCCCGTTTACCCGTCTAGCCTATTACAACGTATATTAATTAATGACCGAGACAAAATATAATTAATGAACAAACTTCCATTGTTCGACTAAATATTTTGAGGCTAACAATCTCCCCCGAAGTGAGTTCATTGTGACACTCCTTCGTGAGATCAATGAGATTGCTTTTGTCGTTAAGCTCTTATGATCTTTGTCTCTGTCAACGTTGTAGGCTTGTTCCTTCATGCTTTGTGATCTATGATCTTGAGCTTTTGTCATTGTCTTTTGACTTTGTCTTTTCGTCCGAGATCTTTAAATCTTTATCCTTCCGTCTTGATCGTCTTTGCCACCTTGCGATCTTGTGTCTTGACCAACATGCTCATACTTTGCATCATCTTGAAAGCTTGCTAACAATCTCCCTTGATAGACTTGATATCTTTGAAGGAAGATCTTGTATATCTGAGTTTGTGCGGAAGTCTTTGTCTTTAATTCTTGAGCTTTCATGATTCTTGAATCTCGATGCTTATAGTATGTCTTTGTAGTTTGAGCATGAGCATGTGGTAATGAATCCGACTTCAGCTGGAATAAGGCATCACCATCTCTATCTTTATGTATCCTGAAATAAAACAGTTAGCAATAAAGCATGTGGATGAATATGGCTTTGTCATTCGTCCAGATTTGGTTAGATTAACCTTCGGTTCCGTAGGACCATTTTACAGTATAAATATTATACCTGTGATCAGGTAGATTCAAAGAATCTCCTTGAACAGGGGTTTCCAGTCAAAAGCGTAGGATCTTTCTAACAAAGATGTATTAGATTTACCATGCTTGCTAGTTTATGGCATGATTACAACTTCAGTCCTTGTAGTTTTTATCCTTGTTATACAACTTTAGGATTTGGCAAATTTGGTCCCTAAAGTTGTATTTTCTTTGACTTGATGACTTCTTGGCTTTGACTTTGTCGGGGTTGACTTTGACTTCGATTAACTTTGTCTTTTCCATGCTTTTTCATTCCGTGCTTGGTTTTGTCCGTTTTTGCTTGATTTTTCGTCCTTTTGTCGGATATCCGTTTCCTGCACAATATAAGTGAAAACATACAAATACAATGTATTTTTGGTACGTTTTGGGTCATTTAAGTCTGATTTTAATGGTGAAAGGTATGTGTAATTAAACGCATACCAACGAGATTGGAAAGAGCGAGAAAGAACCGAAGCTGAAGACATTTTGCAAAGTGGGCCATTCCTAGCTCAAAATTAATGGGCCAAGACCGGCGCAAATTATGAAGAAAATCGGCCCAAGAAGAAGCCTACTTGGAGACTTAACACCGTTAGTTCTAACATCTAACGATCGTTACCCGCTTCATCTTTATCATAAAATATGAGCCAAAAATAGCGGTCAAAGAATTAATGAGGCGGTTTCAAGATTGGTTGACAAAAGTTATGACCTTCCATAATCAATTATAGAAAGCATTGGGTCTTACCTCACATAGTGTATAAGACTCCCCTATAAATAGGGGAGGATTTCATTCAAAGAAGATCATCATCTCATACATTTTTTTCCAGCATTTTTCTTTACTGCAATTAGGATAAATTCTCTGTTTTAAGCTTCGTTATAAGCATTGTTACCCTTCCAAGCATTGTACTCTCAAGATTATTCAATAAAAAAAATTGGTTCGATTGATGTCCGGTTCGTTGTTGATGGTTCGAACGATTTAAAGAGTTTTCCAGGTTTATCATTGATATCGATTGCTCTTATTTTTTATTTATCTATCTTATCTTTCTGTTACATATTTTCTTTTGTTTTAGAGTAGAATAGGGGAGTAACACAAGTAATTTAACACTCATTCAACAACTAAGTTAATTTTCTTTCTCTTAAGTTTTTCATGTTTATTTTATCAATTTTGAAAACTTTGTTTCATTAGTTCATTTAGTTATAGATGAAAGATTCTGTTTGAAATAGTTATTAATTTTTTTTAGTCTTCATTTTTAACATTTTTAGTTTAATACTTTGTTAACCACTAAATTTTGCAACTTTGACTTCGTAAGTCTTTAATCGGTCAACTTTATTTTCACCAATTTTCGATTCAGTCATTACATCTCATTCAAATTCTTCACTTTAAATAAAAAAAGTTGTCATGTTTATAAGTTTAGTTAATTTAGATTTATAAAAACTAGTTCATTATTTTGTATTGTTTAACTTTTTATTGTCGTTTTGATGGACCGGTCAACTCATGAGCCGTGGAGCTTAAGGGTTAAATAAGCTAGAAAGAATTTAATTATTTACTTTAGCTTATTTAATCGGGTGGTTAAACCGCACTTGCTATATCCACAACCGAAGCCGAAAACCGTAGCACCGAAAATGCATGTCAACAAAAGCACTATGATGAAACAAGCTCTTATCGACTACGACTTCAACTCGACGACGTCCCTATCATGTGTGACAATAAGGCGCGATTGACCTAAGTCAAAAAACCCAGTTCAAAACATCTCGAACAACACATCGAAATTCGTCACCACTTTCTTCGTGATAATGTCCAGAAAGGACATATCTCAATCGAAAAAGTGTCGTCCGTCGACAACATCGCCTACATTCTTACGAAACCCCTTAAACGTGAATTGTTTAACTATCTACGTCTTGGTTTAGGAATGATGGAACACATTTCATAAATCGTATTAGTCCGCTTCTCTTTCTTATGTCTTAATTCTAGTCCGCGTTCCATTCCGCGTCGTGACAAGTCAACTACTTCATCTGAAGCTAGTTAGATATTTTTGATTTGCAAAATGCAAATTAAAACGTCACTCCTCTTTGTAATTTTTTTGTCAAAACTAAGTTCAAAATCCCTCGCTGAGGGCGGCCCCCATATCCTAGGTGGCCCCAAAGCATTTTTGGGCGGCCCCTTTATCGATATGGGACCGCCATCAGCAGACACTGAATATACACACTTTGTCAAAATTTTCTAAACACAAAACCAAACACACCCCCTCTCTGCTGCAGCGACGAAAACAAACAAAACAACCCAAAAATCAAAATCAACCATTAAAATTTAAATTCCTATATTTTGTAAATAATTTGATAAAGTGCTTGGCTAGTCTCATGACCCAATATGGAGGGGCTGGTCGCTCATTTTTTTTTCTCAAGAAAGACAATACACACACCAATAGCAACGCACAGTTTCGGTCCTATTTCTTACTGACTTTCTCCTCGCCCCGAAAGGTCACTTCACATCTTTATAGCAAGGAGCCAAAGAGGCTGACACTAAAAGCAGAAGCTGCTTGAATCTTTCCTACTTATTGGAACGCCAATGAGACTGATTCAAAAAATGCTAACCCACGACAAGATTCAACCCCCTCCTCGTAGCTAATCTAATCACATCTGCTCCTATTTGAAGAATCTAATCAACACCTATAATCATCCACAACATCACAAAGATCATCAGATTGTAATCGTGTTCATCCTAATTTCTTTCAAATTTGAGTCCTATAAGGGGTTCGTGATGTAACACAAAAAATTGAAATTGAGGATTTTTCTATTTTTCTTTTAATTTTGTACAATTAGGACTACTAGGTTACAATGTATAACTAATATGCTTCCCGTAGACATAACATTTGCATATGTTAGTGAGTTTGTTAAAAAATTGATTTCGAACCAAAACCCCAATTTTATTTTCAAATCACTCACGTTAGGAACCAAATAAAATTGTTGTTATGCATTGTTAATACAACCCAAAAACGTTTTAAGCACATGCATAATGATCTCATGAACAAAGGTCGAGATACATAATTCATATGTATTTTTCAACATGTTTAGATGAGCAAAATCAAATTAAGGAGCATTTGGATTAACTCTTAGGATTTTATTTTTAGGTAGAGTTAATCGCTACTCCACATTTGTAACAAATTAAGCACACACTAGATATTTATTTCAATGAGAAAACCTTACTAAAATTGGCACTCTCTTAATTAGGTGAAATGACATTGGAAGAAGAACTACAGTACACCAAATCATACGTTCTAACAATCTCAGATAAAAACTATCTTCCCAATAACTTAAAACCCTTTATTCAAAACCTAAAGTGTAGATCAATTCATGAAGGTCGTCCAATATCTTCTGAATCTACTAAATATGATAAATAAATAAATCGGGTTTTCAATTATCAACTACAAAGTATATATGTACTCCAGAAGGGAATTTGTCAAAGATTTTCTGCTAGAATTTTATTCTTCAATAGAAATTACTAGAGACAATGATCAAAATATCTTTTTGAAATTCTAGGCATTAAAAAGAACATTCAATTTTTCACTAGAGTCATTTGCCTCGATTATTTCCATTCCATGTGAAGGAGAATGTTCTTACTCTGAAGATTCATCTCTCGACTCTTTGAGAATAAATCAAGAATCAAACACACCTTACCAAGCACACATTCCAACACCAAATCAAATTATTCAATCAATCACAACAACTAGACAAACCATCTTTCCAAATAAAATTCTCAAAGAAGAACTTCGTCATGACATGAGATCTTGTAATGAAATCATTTAAAACAATGCTTTTGGCACTAAAAATAACTCAAATTTTCTTCCTGCATCATCATGTCACGTGATGTATTGCATTCTAACAAGTACTCCCATCAACTTTGCCTATTTTCTAACCAAACGAGTTGAAAAGATTAAAAATCAACCAAACTCTCAAGCATAATGGAATGATTTTTAATCGTCTTATGATCACCTCATCAAAATTCATTTTCATCTACAGAAATCTAATATATATCATATTGGCCATGCCCATGGAAACCTGCGGTCATGCCCACTCAACTTTTAAGCAATTATCTCCATATCCACGAGAGAAGTATACAAGTAATGATACAAATATTGTTTAAGATATTTCTACTAAGTTATTACTGCAAATACACACGTACTATACTATGGCGTTATAATACTTCCTTGACTTTTATCATGGCTATGTCTAGTACCGTATATAACTTGTACTTAGACATACTCCTGAACTTGTCATAATTGAACATTTAATATGTCCTTATGGCCATTTATGTGCTTCTACTTTGCCCTATTGCATGCTTACTCATTCTCTTTTAGCTAGATAAAGTGATTCTTGAAAGAGGGAAATGCCACAATCACCCTTACCCAAACCTCTTAGGTTATACCTAGAAAACATTTGGAAAATTCATAATCCTCACAAGAACGGGCCCTCAAAAATGAGGGCGGCCCCCTAATATATAAAGGCCGCCTAATATATTACGGAACCTTGCCATCAGGGGAACCACAAAAATATCATGTCTCATCTCTATCTGCACTTCAAAACCCTTATTCCCCTTAGTGTCAAGCCAATCCTTAACAGTATCTGAACTAACACTTCTAAGAATCTTTATTCCCTCCAACCCCATGCCTTACTCAAAATTCTTCAATATATGAACATCATCTTCTCCATCTCAATCACCTCCTCTCTTCTAAATCTTTCACTTCTCCTAAAAAAATCCACATAGTCTTTCTCTAGCAAATCACACTTAACAATTCACGAAAATCACCAAAAGGGGATCATTCTCGAACCATGGAGACAAAGTGCAGGTCTTCCTCTTTTCGCCACCATTACTACCTATCACGCAAATAGGACTACTCCTATCCCCTAACTCTCCCCCATCTCTAATAACTCTCTCTCATCCTCTTCACCTTTATAAAACTCAACTCAAAGCCTTAATGAAATTCATCACTTATTAAATATGCTTGACATTAACCTCCAACAATCAATTGAAGCCACAAATCCTTCACCTCCCACCTCACCATATATCCCCCCACCTTCTTTAGACCAAGTAAACTTTCATTCGAAATTTTGTCATTGTTACTTGGAAACCCAAAATCTATTTGATACATTGAAAGATGACCTTAATCGTATCAAATCTCTCATCATTGGATACCTCTCCACTCAATTTCCATCCTCAATAACAACCTCCCACACCATAATTTGAGCACTCTTGTATATAGCATAATTTTCCCCCAATAATAAACCACCCACTTCCTTTTAATTATGGCATCTTCCTACATTTTAAAGAAATCTACGAATTATCTCTATGTTTTAAAATATCTTTATTTTATCTAGTGTATACATGTAAATATTAATACAATTAAACTATAATAATTTTTCTTATCTTGAGTTTTAGCTTAAATTGAAATCAAAGCTTCTTGTAAGAGCCTTATTAAGAAATGAATGAAGCCACTTTAGTTTTATAGCATAAAGATTACTATATTGCTACTAGTTGAAAGATTTTTGTCCTTTGCACTTGTAGCCTCTAACTTGTTTTGTACAAAAAAATCGTAATATCAGATCCTTTGATGAGCCCCCAAACAGGGGAGCATAACATCAAGGGGGGAGTCTTGTTATCATCGACTTCTTTCTTACTACAACTACTCGATGATCATCCTTTTTGAATTCGACAAAAAGGGGGAGAAATAGAACAAAACTCATTAATAATTTGAACTTTTAATTTTATATAAAATGAGTTTATATTTTGTCATCATCAAAAAGGGGGAGATCCTATGCTGGAATGATGGGGGGGTATTTATACCCGAAGCTTGAGCTCTTCACCTTCTCTAGATCCTTCTTCATCTTCATCTTGACCCTTCAATCTTTTCTCTCTCCTTGATCTTGAGCCGTAGGATTTAAAGTGTGTAAACCCGGATCGTTGACGTGGCATAGAGTGTGTTAGTTATGTGAGTGTAAACACTCACACACGTCACATCACCCAATCGTTTCATTAGATTATGCCAGGGTGGAATGGTTTGAGGGATGATTGATAGTGACAGGATGGTTAAGGTTTGTGAGAGGGTTATTAACCCTATGGTTAATTAGGGTGTGGGTGAGGGGTTAACGAACTAGGGTTCATGGTGTTCTTGGTGTGTTCGTGTGTGTGTGAGTGAATTTTGATCTCATTTGGGGGAAATAAGTGCACAGTAACTGTAAATGTGGTTATAAGTTAAACCGGGTAGGTCGGGTTAGGGCATGGGTTAATTGTGGGTAATTGGGTTGGGGGAAAGCTTGTGATTGGCTGAAAGGTGATCCATGGGTTTATTTGACCCGGTCACGACCCGCGCCCTTTTGCATCTTTGAGGTAATTACTCATTCGGCCCTTGTGTTTGGGTAAGAACAATTTCAAGTTATAAACAACTTTCACCAATTGCAAAAACAGCCCTTGAACTTTATAAAACAACGGAGTTTGGTTTTGGTTGACTGTGGTTTAGCTGCAGTTGACTGTAGAAGGCTGAGGCATGATCTTTCTGGCTTCGGCTTTGATTTCTTTAGCTTCTTGATCACTCATCCGTTCTCGTGTCCGTTTTTGACTGATTTCTTGCAATATTTGGCATATCCAAACCTGCACACATAAAACTCAGATACAAGCACATTTTTGCCATTTTTGATCCGTTTTGGGTTGAATTGGGCCTTTTTAAGCATAAATAGATATGTGTATTCTACACTTATCAATTACTTTAGATCAATACCTGAACTTCATTTTATGGTTGTTGATTAATTCAGATCAACACCCGCACTTAAAATGATGGCTTGTAATCATTTCATATTACAACCCGAGCTTAAAATGTTGGCTTGTGTATATTTCAATGCACAACCCGTGCTTTAAAAGAAAAGAAAGTGTACGCTTCAGTGCATTTATCTTTGATAAAAAAAGAAAAGTCTTAGACTTGAGTCGTTGACACATATTTTTCAGAATCTTAAAGAGTTTTTCTAAAAAAATCAGTGATCTCAAGACAATGAGTTTCAATCGATTCGAATTTTAAAATGTGGCACTTAAAAGATAAAATTAATTTTAAAAAGGTCTTCAAATCAATGTAATCTTTGTTTACAGTGAAAGTGCTTAAAAAAGTGTCTAAAGAAATAAAAGACTCAGATGTGCAAATAAGTTTGATGAACATGTGTGCTAATTTGGCAAAGAGGAACTCCCTCGTAAGGGTTTTAACAAAGATATGATATTTTTCGAGGAGGAGTGTCCGTACAAAGTTTGTTGAAAATTTTTTCAGAAAGAAAAGGAAATGGAAAATTGTTTACATTTCACCTTCACATATCCGTATTTTTGCGTTTTTAGCTTTAAGTTGAAAATGTTTCTCATCATATGTTATGGGGGAGTGTCTTTACGATGATTGAAAACTTTCTAAGATCAAAATTTTCTTCTTCATATGTTGTTAGTGAGATTGATGAAAAATAAAAAGAGAGATTTGTAAGAAAAAAATATAAAGAGAAAAGTATGCAAAAAAATGCCACAATATACAAAAACAGACAAAGTGCTTGTTCTAAATGTAGAATATGCTAGTAATCAATAACACCAAATAACTATGAAGAAATTGTAGAGAGAGAAAGTTGATGGGAGGAAGGTTCTAGTGAGAGAAAGTAAGAAAGAAATAGAGATTAGATTATGTGTGAATGAACCAACCAACCAACACCTTCTCTATGTGTGGGTATTTATACATCATATGTAACCGACCATGGGCTTTGCTTATGGGCTTTCCATGTGTCTTTGGCCCGGTTAGCTTTCTAATATTACATTTGATTAATCTACAAGCTACGACTAACTATATTGGTAGTGATCGATACTTTTTGTGTTTCTAACAATCTCCCCCTAAGGGAGGTCACTCCAATTTACAAAAACTTAAATACTATGCTTTGACTTTTGTCTTGAGCTCTTAGTCTTTAACTTTAATCTTTAACTTGTGAATTAATGTAGTGATCATTGACTTTAGGCTTTGACTTGCATCTTTAACTTGATATAAATATGATTTTGAGCACTTAGAAATCATCAGCCAAATACAATCTCCTTCATAATCATCTTGTGATCTTTTCCATCTTGTGCACTTGTGACCTTTGGACCGACATGCTCATACTGTTCTTGATATTAAAAGCGTGTGTAGCCATCTTTCTTTAAATTCTTTAACTTTAACACTTTTTCACTTTATGGAGGACGAACGATATCAACTTAATACTTCGTCGCTTCAAGAAAGACTTATGGTATCAGAGTAGCGGAAGTCTTGAAATATTTACTTTAGCTTTCATGATGTCTTTATGAATGTCGGTCGAGTATGAGCATGCGGCTATGAATCTGACTCGTCCTTGTCTAGCTGCTGCAACCATCAAGAAAACCTGCAAATTAAGGTTAGTGATAATCAACAAATATGGACTAAAGTGTTTTTGTCACTTCGTCAAATACGGTTGCAATAACCATGGTTACCTGTTGATTAGTATAAATACTACCTGTGATCAGATTGAATTCCAAAGAATCTTCTTAACAAGGTTTCGCAGTTGTACTAGCCGTTCTCATTACCAGAACGTCTCAAAGCAGATAACACGCTATGAGTGAACCAGTGAGTTACTATCTCACCGATTAAAATAAAAATTGATTTGAAAATCAATCGACATGTCACTTGCTAAAGTGTTTTTGCGACACATCAGGAGTTTCAAGCATTTCAAAATTCATCAATCGTCAATACATTTCTTGGAACAAGTTTGATTCATATAGAATCGCACCATCGTTTCTTTCTAGTTGTCACAAGCTTTATTCGTATAGAATCACACAAGTCACCTACCATGAACTTGTTTGATGTTGGCTCAAGCAGGAATTCCATCTTCACTGTGAATACTTAAGTATCACTCGGATGTTCTGGCAAAATCACAAGGATAATGCGTAGGACTCTTTATATATTTCTTGTTATTCATATTGTGTGACTTAGCAAGCATAATTTTGACAAGTGTCCTAATAAGATTTATGGATGATCTCTTTTGGCTCTAGACTTAATAGTGCACTTTGGTTTTAGTGATCAAAGGCTGGAGCAGACTGCCACCTTTTCAATACCAACTAACTCGGAGTGAGAAAGTTGATAGAAATGCATGTAATCTCCGTGAGAAATAAAACAGAAATCTTTTGAGAGATTCTGAGTAGTTAGGGAGGGTTGTGCATTACATCACTAGGTCCATGATGTTAAACTTCAATGTCAGCAATCAACTTTGTGATTCTCAACAGCAGATGTATTGACCCGGTTTAACTTTTCTTTTTAATTCTTCAACCCCTTCAGAGCTTACCGAGACTTCATAACTAGTACCTTGTTGGGTTTGTTCTAGTTCTAGCTCCATCTCAGTCGGTACTCTTCCCTTATTCTCACTTTTACTCCTTTTGTCATAGCTAAGGACTAATACACTATCTAGTAGAATATCCCTGGGTAGATCCCTCTAATTCTGGCTGAATCATGTGAATGAATACCTAAACTTAACCACATTATAACTTTAATGCAGTAATATAAATGGTCGGGCTTTTGGTACTTCCACTTTCAGCCAATCACGTAACAATTTGCCCCCTTCATATGTGCATCGACTAATCGAAAGAGTTTGGCACATATATGGGTTAGCGTACACTTGAGATCTTAATAAACATATTATTAGCCATATATTTTAATCATATTTTCTCCCTTTATCAAAAATATTAAATCTCTTTATATTTTGGATATCAATTGATTCAAATATAATTGCTTTCGGGGAAGAATGTCCAATTATTAACAAGCCGCAATAAGAATATTTTTTATGCTCCCCCTCAAATTATGAGGGTTTTATATGGTGTTTGAGTATGATAATTTGAAAATTTTGAATTTACTAAGAAATTCTTAAAAATTCATACTCAAACACTATATAATCCTATTTTCTAAGTCTACACTATTTATATACATATTTACAAGATTATAATATACGAGAAATTGACCTGAAATGAGTTGAGACAAAATGTGACAAAGTCATATTGTCCTTTCCAGAAGCCTGAGATCTTTCCCATATATCCTTCCACCAACAAACTTCTCTAGATTCTGCATTAACCTCCTCTGATAAAGCTGCTTATCTATATCATGAACCATAACCCGAGACCTTTTCTTGTCTAAGTTACTTCATTTCCTCATTGGCAGATATTCCATTCTTATTCTCGCAACAATGTCGTGAAGAGCAGTCACATCATTGAGCGTTCCATCACTACACTTGTGGAGTTCATCAGCACACATCAATCTTTTTCTCTTGTACTGATCCACGTATATTAATCCATGAGGTTCTGAATGTGAAGTATATGCGTTTTTGTTCCTAATATTCGATTTGTATGTGTTGGGTTTAGTCAGGTTGAGCTTCTTTTGGTAACTTTCGACACCTAATTGAAGATCTTCCACCCGCCTTTGAATGACAATACGTCTGGTGTACATACGTAATGCCACATTCAAATCATACCGTTCGTCGATGGTAAGATTGGTCAGCTTTTGTTGAACGAGTAAAAGTAACATGTCTTCAATGTCTTGTAGGCGTTGTCTTTTGAAATTTCCTTCTTTAAACATATATAGCTTCTGATCAACTCGACAAACTTCAATCTCTTCCAGGTGACCGTAGTCATACTTCTTCATAATTGTAAGTCTGGATACCGCAATAATTCTTCTTCTGGAGTAAACATCTTTAGATGAAGTCAAGTTACTTGCATATTTGTAGAAGATTTGGCGTTTGGACCCCAGTGTGAAGTGCCAAAGTAAGCATGTTTATCATATTTCAACCGCACGTGATTTCACTATTTAATAACCAAGTCTTCGATTATAACAACCCAAGAATTTTCATTAACCTATTTTACTATGATCACAATTATACGGGGAAATTTTTCACTTTATTACATTACTTGCATTGTTAATATCTCATTAAGCAAGGTAACTTGCATAACTAAAGTAGACAAGCTCACACAACGTATCTATTGACATCCTGTCTTCATATATGTCAAGCAAACATCACAATATGTCAAGTCAATATCATCATATCCTTATTACAAACTACATTATTCCTATAATGTACCATTCGCAACGTTATATCAAAACGGGCTTTAAACCGTTCTCGTATACCTCTAAACCCCAATTCCATGAAGGGTTAATATCTAAAGTGAATGTACAAGCTACTAAAGCATATATACAAGTAATATAACATCTCATTTGAATTATAAACTCCCTCCAAGTCAAGTACAAGTTTTTAAAGCACAATGTACAAGTCATTAAGCATGACATCTAAAATAGCCGTTTTACCTCCGTTTTCAATCTAATTTCTTCACCACCACTTTTGTACAAGCTAATACACTCAATATACAATGTGTAAACCCTAATTATTCCATTCATAAGCTTTCATATCTATTTCTACATTCAAAACCCTAATTTAAAACCCTAAACCCTAACCCGAGCTAAATACTACACTATGACCCGTTTCTTCGTTTTTATCCATTGTAAACCTAAACCAATACTCAAATAAGTTGTAATAACATTAATTACAACATTTTCAACCATATTACATCATCATTTCACCATATTAACAACAGTGTACAAGAAATAAATCTAGAAAACCCTAATTGTGCCCTAATTGGAACTTTGGACCCGTTTACTCATTTTCGCCCATTTTAAACCCGAACCACCTATCAATTCTTGTTATTAATCCTTAATACAATCCTTACAAACATTAATCCATCATTATTGATCAAATGTACACGAATTACAAGCTTGAAAACCCTAAATAAGCCCTAAATGACCCGCGACCCATAATCTTGCAAAATGACCCATTTTAGAACTTTCCATTGCAATCAAGCACCTCATGACTCACCCACATGCTCCATAGCAGCTTACCCACCTGCTATAACAAAAATCTTACATGTTCTTGGTACAAAAATTGGCCACATGGTCTCTTTTTCTTCCTTGTTTACACACGGCATCACAAGAGCAAGACAACACCTCAAAGCTAGTTTCTAGCTTATACAACTCATCTCATAGCCTCTCATCATAACCCTCTAGCCCTTACACACGTCCCATATCAGATCATAAGCATACCTTGGCCTTTAAGGGTCATTTGACTATAAATAGGACCCTAAACTCTTCATTTCTACTCATCCCCCACCTCCTCCTCTATAAACCATCATAGCAGCAATCCTTTGCTCAATATGAATTCTAATATATCCTAAGAAGTCCCAAGAACAGAAGTGAAGCAAAAGAAACTAAGAAAAGAAGCCCGGGAGTCGTTATTCTAGGCGTACGAAGCTAAAAGTCCTGATTTCAACCCGTTTTCAAGCTATAAGCTCAAAACCAGATTCTAAGGATTCTACTTCTGCTCCTACACTCTTATAATGTTCATATGATCCTAAATATACTATTGTTAAAGTTTCATAACTCAATTCATGCTCATTTTCCATTTTGATCCAAAACCGTACACCTAAAACCCTAATTTCGCGTTTTTCTTAAAACTAAACGTTATAATGATTAAATATTGTTATCATCTATCCTAGCATGCTTAACTAATGTTAAAATAACCACTTTATTGATTATTGAAGGAATTTGAACTTAAAACTCGCGCGTTTACGTTTTGAAACCCTAATTTGACCCGTTTTGCTTCCTAGCTTAACGAATCGTTATTTTAAACTTGTGTTGCATTAAATCTTCATATTTTAGTTTATTATAACTTATAAATATCTTTTGAAATGTTAACATAAGCTTTCATGGCAATTTGGACATGTTTTGTAATTATAATCCATGCAATGGGTATATATCGTAACTCTTTGAAATTAAAAACTAGAACGGCTGAATATGTCATTTTATCAAAGTTATAACTATAGGGGTCTATTATGCCACTTTTCAAAGTGCAAGGTTTACTTGGTATATCTTTGAAGAAGTATAAAATCGTGTTTAAAACCTTACAAGGCATAACTTTAATTAACGCTTCTCGTGCTTAACATTTCCAGATATTGATCAAAACGCTTAAAACTAATTATATCATATCACAATACTAGGGAGCTTCATATTAAGGAGTTTTATCTTGGTATTACGTTCTGACTGAGTTGTTGGGTTTACAATTTAAAGTGCCCTAGCTCCTCAAACGTTTACTGAATGACTTCTGAATTATGATGGCCCGAACGGTGATACAATAATTCCAAACTCTTCAATCAAACTCATAACTCTTAAAACTAATCTAGAGTACAATCTTCCTAAGACTCAACATATTTACTCAGGTTGCGTGACGTGGCTATTTTCTATCATTTTGCTATATCAACTTTCCCTGGTTAAGATTGTGATAAGGTCGTCAGCTTTCATTTTGGAATATATATTACATCTACCTATCAGGTGAGATTCATAACCTCGCCTTTACTTATTTACATGTTTTATAAACTCGCGAGGGGGATACATGCTTGGTTACAAACTCTTTTACATACTCGTTTATCATATAACAATGTGATTACTTTTCAAAGACTTATACATGCTTAAACCAGGAATACAAGTGTTTTTACAAGTTATATACTATCATGGTACACTATTACAGCTACTGTCTAAGTTACTTTATGCCAAAAAGTCCCTCATTATCATGGACCATTAATCACTTTCGGGTGAACGCGAATATTGTGGATAGATCTATCGGGATTGACGAATCCTGTTTGTGTTAGCCGGATAGGTAACCAAACACACTATATTTGAATTTCATAGGTATATGGCAATTACCTACACCGAGGGCCATTATCTCTATATATATATCACATCATTTTGGGTATATATACACACTAGTCAGTTTGTGTGCCATGAGCTTAGACCAGACTATACTATACCAGACAAGACCAGACAGACCAAACAAGACAATAACGCAGTAATACACAGTTACTATAATAATTGTATTCGTTGCAATTATTACAAATAACGGGTATATAATAACGTGACCCAAGATCATAACAATACCATTTTCATAATAATTGTGTTTGTACAATTATTACACTATGACTTGTATTCAAACTGTTTATCAAACCTATGAATTTCACTCAACCTTTGTGTTGACTTTTTAGCATGTTTATCTTAGGTTATTGAGCAATATACGGCACGGAGTGGCATGGACATGAATATAGCTAAAACTTGTTTTCATTCACATTGTATGTAACTAGATTTTGGGACCTGCCTTTGTAAAACTTTGATTTGAAATGAATGATAACGTATCTTTTGAACAAACGTCTCTTTTGGGTCGTTTTCTATGATTATGATTGTTGTTTCCATGAAGTAATACCCCAGATTAGCTTCCGTTGCTATATTGTAAAAATGGGGGTGTTACAGATTGGTATCAGCGCCATGGTTATAGAGAACAAGGTCAAAACCTTAACTATAACCACATTTCTTTTTCAGCCATCAAAGTCCTCCGTGCCACTACATTCCGGAACAAGTATGTAAATATACATATCTATTATACTATTACATAAATAACTTATGTTATTTACAAACTAGGTTGTTAATAGAACGATGTCTTCTCCCAACCACTTTACTTCCGATATTGAGGATGCTTTTTCCTCTATGAATATTCTTAACTATACTTCGGTCTCATCAGATTATTTCCCAGTTTCATTGGGAAGCAATTCTTTTAACTCTTCGGAAAACTCTAACGATAATATAATCCCACCAGTATTCTCATCTTTCTACAATAATCCTTGTTTGAAGGACGTACAAGCATTTTATGCTAAGGAATTACCTATTTCATCACCAGATCCTATTATTCCACCAGCTATTTTGACTCCATCTCTAGTATTACCACCATCATTACTATTTGATCCTCGATATTTCTTTGTTCCTGAAGAACTATTACCACCTAAGAAGTAAATCCATTCCCTATCTTCTTCCTCAACTACATTATCTAATTCATCCCGGAATCAAACTTGTAATTTGGTATCACCATCCTTCTCAGTTTATACTCCTACCCCACCTCAAGTATTTGAAATAGGAAAATGTTCAGATAAGATGTATCTGAAACATCATGAGAAACAAGTCGAAGATATTTTGAACTACTTAGATGAACTCTATCTTCACCGCATCGAGAAAATGGAGGAGGGACGTATTGATAAAATGATCATACGAAGGAGTAGTGACGAACTAAAGACCAAACTCAAGAAAATCCGTACTCAGATTATCAAACTTCAAAAGAAGCAGTTAGGGCAAAAGGATAAGATTGCCTTTGCTTACTACAAAATTTCCGATCTTGAACGAATCATTGAGAAAATCCAAGCTCGACACCAAACGGATCAGGAAGATCTTTAGGATGTCATCTACCGGCTCAGAATCAACAAACTCTTAGAATAGTTATAACTTTATCCTAGCCACGGGATGTGTGGTATAAAAAAAACGCTTGTCAAATCTTGGCTATATATAGTAAGAAGGCAAGTTATTTATAAAGGCAATCCCGTTTCGTATCTTATTATTTCCAACTTATCGCTCTTTCATCATCATTTCCACTAATTGCATAATTATCTCCGTCTTCATGAATCATACCATAACCCCTAAGTGCTTAAAATTCAAAAATAAGCATTTCTCTTTAAGCATTTTAAGCATCACATTTTCTTTTAAGTATTACCTTCCAAAACTTATGATGTCATTCTTACTACGTGTTATCTTATGTTGATAGAATGCCTCCCAAAAGGACGTCAACATCCGAAACACCAGCCATAACTTTAGCTGCCATCCAACTAATTAATGATGGCATTTCCTCAGCTCTTTAAAAGCAAAAGCTGCATACAATGGCAAGTGATAGTTATCCCAACGGAACACCGGGACTCTCTGGAACTCTGTAGCAAACGGAAAACTAATAAAGAGTTTGTTAGCTGTAACCTTTCTCTTTAATGGTACCGGAAGGAGCAGTTGGCCTCATCGTGGTTTGAGCGGGACTGAATCTGTATTTTCTCCGTTGCCACTGTGCCGAAGAAAACCAAATTTTGAATATGCTAACGGTACTTAACGATGTGACCTGTCTTTGGTGTGAATTCATACGCTCAACCTATTGGAATAGATCAAGCCTAATCAAATCACTTGGACCAATATTAAAAAGACTCCTTAACGATAGTATTGCCCCGAACTGAAGTCAAGAAAAATGGAAGACGAATTTTACAACTTGGTTGTGAAAGGAAATGATCTTAAGACTTACATTAGGAGATTCCAAGAATTAGCCGTCTTATGCCCAAACATGGTACCAAATGCCGAGAAACTTATGGAAGTCTTCATCAATGGATTACCCAGAAGTATTGAAGGAAATGTTACTGCCCCTCGAGCTCCTAAAACTTTGGATGGAATGTGGTAGGAAGCCATCAAAATAGCCCTAGAGATTAATGATCAGTTAATAAATGTCTATGATTCTGTGCAAGAAGCTAATGATCGTAAAACGATAATGCTTGTGTGATAAGGGAGAACATCATCACAACAACTATCAGAATATACTTAACAATAACAACTTTAAAAAAAAACGTAACAATGATCACTACCAGAGCAGAACAAGAAGAAGAAACCTTCAGGACTCTATACTGCCACAATGGATCTACTGGAAATCTACCTTGTGTGGAAAGCTGACCCTAATCACATAGGTCCTGCACTGTCAAGTGTCAAACTTGCAACAAGATAGGACATTGCTAATCAGAACTGCCAAGAACAAAGATCAACGCTAGAAACAAATCTATCCGTAACTTGTAAATGCATGTTGGAAAGAAGGACATTATGCGAATCAGTGGTTTTCCCAAAAGCAAACCAACAAGGCCACAAGAAAGCATACTAGAGCCAATCGTTCTTTTGTCACTTAGGATTTCTACCCTAGAACATCTCTCTGAGATATTCAAGTCATCAGAATCTTTTAATCTGAATACTTCATCTCTACGGCCACAATCCTGTCGTTTGTTATTTTATCTAGAATTTTACTATGAGATACGTAGCATAAGTATCATTCTTGTTTAGAGTTTCCACTATGTAAAGCTATCTATGAAATAATAAAGTGATGATTCCGTTACATCTTGTTATCTGATGATATCAAAACTCGACATTATTTGTCAATTCCATCGATTCTATTATGTTCAAACTCTGAATACTCTCCTCATACCTTTGCAACATAAATTATCATCCTCGATTATATGGGCGTCAGTACAATCAACATCTCAATATTATCTAACAATTCATGATCATATCATTTTCTACACTTTACCATATCGTGTTTTTATGCTTAGGTAAGACGATTTATGATCATCTTATTGAAATGAATTAGGTCACTTCTTCATTTGAATAAGGAAATTATAAATATGCGAACTATGAATTAGAAATTCTCAGTTACAAGGAGTTGAACGCTTCTTTTTATAAGTGACAAATTATAAATAAGTAGGCTTAAGTATATAACAACGTTACAAACAAGTTTTTCTTTTAATTGTTTTGTACATAAAATTCCTATAATCACTATCATATTACCTTCTAATATTTTGTTCATCTGTATATTTATAAAACAGTCCTTGACTTCACTCATTCCATGATATCGTATTCTAAAAATTCTTTGTTATATTCTGCAACGCATTGATTGCAGAAAGCAATATGTTAAGGGCTTTCTCATTGTTTCTTCTTGCGTTGGCAGCAAGTGAAGTTTTTGGTGCTGACGAGGATGCAGGATCAGTTGTGGCTTGGTCTCCATTGGTGATTATATCCCATAGAATATGATCAGTGATAGCAATATACTGTCGCATCTTCATGGACCATAGGTCATATTCACCCTTCTTGATCATAGGGATTCTTAGTGCAGTGACGGACGAGGTGGGAGGGATAGGTTCAGCTTCAGACATCTTTTAGGAGTTTTGAAAGATTTCGAATGATTAAAAGTTCTTCTAGATCAGAGTCTCTACACAAGCTCTGATACCACTTGTAGGATCGATATTCCTTAATGAAACACTGATATACTGTCAACTATGCGGAATCTAGTTGGCAGTACCAAGAAGAACACACAATGCTTAATCAAACGTTTTGTATTATAACTCTTTAGAATCTGCCTAAATTGCAGATCCCTAATACAATACTAATCTCTAATATCACTAACTAATGCTTTTTGCTATTGTTGCTTTGTTGTTCGTGTTCATCTGTCTCTAATACCTTCCTAGAGATCCTTTTATAAACATAAGGATAACTCTAGTAGGTGTACAGTCCTTGTATGACATAAACACTAATCAATACTAATCATTAAAATAACTGTTACAAGATAATTACTAACATAACCGTTTAAATAATAATCCTTTAAGATTCCTTTATCCACGGCAGTACGTTGACTTTTCCATACTAAAAGACAGTACTTTGATCTTCAACTTAGCAGTACTTTGACCTTTTGCTTAGCAGTACGTTGACCTTTTGACTTGTATTTCCCAACATTCTATACAAAAATAAAGTCTAGAATCAAAGTAATAAGAAAAAGGTTGTGTGAAGTGATAGAGGAGGTGAGTACGTGTCTCCATTCGTTGATTTATGTGTTAAACATGAAATTAGACATGAACTCACCGCTCCTCATTCACCTCAGCAAAATGGTATTACCGAAAGGAAAAAACCGTAGCTTGAAAGAAATGGTTAATGACCTGTTAATAAGTTCTGGTTTAAGTCAAGACCTGTAGGGGGATTTATTCTAACGGCAACATATCTATTAAATAAGATACCTCGTAAGGAAAAAGAAAAGGCCCTTTATAAACCTTGGATTGAAAGAAAACCATCATCTAAGTACTTACGAGTGTGGGGGTGTCTAGCAAAGGTAGTTGTACCGACACCCAAGGCCCAAAAGATTGGATATAAATAAGTGGATTGTATATTCATTGGATATGCTAAGAATAGCAGTTCTTATCCAATTGATACTCATTCAATCAATTAGTTCTTGTCATTATCACTAACATAAACCTGCAGGTTAAAACAGTGGTGACAGTATCTCAATCAACCAAAGTCGATTCATTACCACATGTTCATGCTCATTCTACAAAGACAAACTATCAAGAAAGCTCAAGATTTAAAGACAAAGACTTCCGCTAACTCAGATTTAAAGCTTTCAAATAATGCAGAAAGTATGAGGCATGTTGGTCAAAGACACAAGATCGCAGATGGCATAGACGATAAAGACAATGACAAAGGCCTCAAAGTCTAGATCGCAAAGCATGAGACAAACCTACAACAAAGAACAAAGAAAAAGACCAAGACCACATGAGCTTAAACGACAAAAGCAATCTCATTTATCTCATGAAGGAGTGTCATCAATGAACTCACTTCGGGGGAGATTGTTAGCCTCAAAATATTGAGCCGAACAGGAAGTTCGTTTCATACGGTGTACTGTCTCGTCATTTAATAGTTAATGTTGTAATATATATATACGGGAATCGGGCCTCGATAGTTTAATTCTAAAATTATATTGTTTCGATTTTAATCCAGCAAAACCTGAGCCCGGGTCCTAGTTAAATATCCCGCGCATCATTTAACGCGGCGAGGTATATAAATTCTTTTCTATTTAGAAAAGAGTAAGTTGTTTCATTCTAAATAATTCTTCTTTTCTATTTTCTCTCATCTCTCTCTCTCTTCTTTCCCTCTTTAGAACAACTCATCTCTCTTTCTCATTTCTAGATCTAATTCGTGTATGTTATATGTTATGAAGTGTTAACGGGATCCTACACTTTGACTAATTCATTTAATTTTTAAAATAAAGCTAATGTATTACGGGGAAACCTAATAGTTTTTGAAACCTAAGGTCCGTGAGTCCCGATACTAGTCTCTGTGGGGTGTCAAAAGCCTGGTCACTTAGCCGCAAGGTTGGGATGTGCCGAGACGAAAGTCGCTACATGGGATGATCTCGCCTTCAAACTTATTATTCTCGGGTGGAACGTGAAGCATAGAATTTTGCAAAACGCTGCCATGTTGAAATCCAAATGGCACATTCACCTAAGATATAATAATTGTCGGAGTGAAAAGTTCACAAGTTGCAAATATGAGTAGTGTTATGCATCTAACTGATATTTAACAGTGATTTTGTTTTAAGCTTGGTTTGGAACGAGTGAAAAGTCGGGGACGATGAATTTATCATTTTAGGATCAAAATGCATCTTTTTCTATGATCCCTAACGGTTATGAAAATAACGAAAGTCAAATAAGTTAGTTGCTTAAAAAGGAAAAAAAATTAAAAAATTAAGAAAAAGGAAAAATACAAAAATATTAGTAGGAATAAGTGTATATCTTTTAAAATGGTAAAAACAGGGCTTTTCGAAGCTATTGATTCTTTAATTTCCCTCGATGAACACTTAGCTACTTTTCGAGGTAATTAGTTGAGGGGTGATCTGAGTATTCTTAGTTTTCTAAGTTCTACTGTATAGCATTGCTTGAGGATACGGCAATATCTTAGTATGGGGGATTTTGGTATGTGTTTAATTACACATACCTTTGACCACTAAAAACGGACTTAAATGACCAAAAACATACCAAAAATACATTGTATTTGTATGTTTTGCATTTGTATTGTGCAGGAAACGGATATCCAAGAAAAGGACAAAATCGAAGCCAAAACGACAAAACCGAGCACGAGAACGGAAAGACCGTGAGAAGTCAAAAAGACAAAGTCAAAGTCAACAAAAAAAGTCAAAGTCAAAGTCAACCCCGGGAAGTGGCATTGGAAAAAGCATCGAAAACCGAACCCGAAAACCTAAATTGTCAAAAGTGGGCCCACCCGTACCCACCTAGTGGGCCCGGGTCAGCCCACTTATATGTTACAAACCTAAAACATTATAAACCTTATAAAGGCCCAAGTTCCTTTTTATTTATAGCCGGCCCAACAATGAGCCCAAATCACCCCCTTATAACTCCCGTTAACCACAACCCCCCCTTTTTAAACCTTACACCGTTAGTCCTTTAAGGACTAACAGTGCAAACCATTTACAAACTTCAAGGGCCAAGGTTGCACACTTCAAGGACTATGATTGCAATAACATATAACACCCTCAGGGACCATTCTTGCCTTTTCTAAAACCTTCAAATAAGGCGCGAACACTGTACATCTTCCAGGTTGTGTCATGTCCTCACTACCAGACAAGACACTATCCCCTTTCTTCTCCCCTATGTCGACCAACACCTTTACACACCTTATCCCACCAAAATCCACCTTGGCAATCCTTAGCATTCCTATTCGTCCAAGGAACAAGACAAGAGATCAATGGCTAAGATCATAAGACTTGGGGACTACTCAATTTCAATGGCCAAGATTGCTCTTTGAAGACTCTCACACAACAAACACACCCGCAGGAGCTCTCACAAAGAAAGCACAAGTCCTAGAATCTTCTTTTGCTTAGTATAAATAGGCTCATTTGTAAGCCTTTGGGGCACTTAGTTTTTAGTTTTTTTCAGCTTATAATTTAAGTCTTTTTAGCTTATTGTATTGTTTTCTTAAAAGCCTTGTACTGATTTTAAGTTTAATGAAAGATTGAAGTTTTTATGTTTTATCCCGTTTTTAAGTTAAAGTGTTTGATGATTTAAAACTGTTTTATAAGCTCACAAAAGCTCTTTTTATAACATTCTTAAGCTGTTTACTTAAGTCTTACAAAACTCTTTCATAGTTTGTAAGGTTTAAGCTTATTTCACCAAAAATCACTCAAAAAGCTCAAATGGAAGATAAGCCAAAAAGGGAAGGGCTTATTGCTGTCACTAGCTTATCTTTGATAAGCTAGAGCTTGTAGATAAGCTCTTTTGAGCATTGTTTGCCCTGTTTAAGCAAGGGTTTTGTAAGTTCTTCATTTTTCCATTTTTAGCTTATTTACTATTCAACTGCTTATTGTGCTTATCTCTTGCTTATTGCTGCTTATTTATGCTTGTTTATGTTATTTGATGCTTATGTATGCCTGCTTTTAGTTTAGAGATCATTTGTTTAAGTTTTCTTATAATCTGTCACTTTAAACTTATAAACTAGCACAATCTGTTTTAGCTTATTTGATTGCTTATTAGTTGCTTAAATATGCTTAATATTGCTTATTAGTCTTATTTAACATCTGGTCTTGGTAATTTGTGGCTTAAATCAGTCTAAATCAAGTTTAAAATTGGATTTAAGAACTTAAAGGGGTGTTTGGTTTAACTGTTTTCATGGGTGAAAATGGGTCAAAAATGCATTTTGACACTTGAGTCAATTTAGTTTAGCTTAAATTAGTCCAAAAATTCAGTTTGTTTAAGTTTTTAAGTATTAAATCTCATTTTTAAGGTTTTAAGAATTTGTGGTTTGAATCTGTGAGCTTATAGCTCATTTTATCTGCTTATTTGATTAGGACTTTGAATCTTGTAGTTTTGAGAAGTTTTTGTGTTTATGCATGTGTTAAAACAAGTTTGGAATCAAGTCTAATAGCCTGCATTTGTTAGTGTAGTTTTTTACCAATTCTGTCAATTGTTTAACTAAGTGTTGAAAAAAGAAGAAAAAGCTTTTTCATTTGCTTTCTATGGCTTATTGTGAATTTCAAAATGCTTTTTGATGGTTGATTCTTGTTCTTTGAGGTCAAATCTTAATCTGTTTGTGGGTTATAAGTTCATAAGGTTCTATTTGTTAGCTTATTTTTAAGCTCAAAAGCTTGTATTTGTGAAGATTGCAAAAGTTTAAGAAAATTTTTCTAAGTGTCAAATCTGTGTGAGATAGCTTTTTCATGAAGCTTTTTAAGTGCTTATTTGAATGTCAAACTGCTTTTACTTTGTTGCTTATTGTAGCTTTTTGGCCAAGCTTTTCAGTGGTATAAGCCACTAAGACATAAGGATCTGTTTGCTAGCTTATTTTTTAAGCTAGAAAAGTCCCCTTTGGCTGTTTGCTTATCAGTTTTGGCTATAAAGCTCTTTTGCTTATTTAGGCTTATTTGCTTATTGCATTTGCTTAATTTAGATTTAGTATAGCTTATTAGGTTAGTTTAAGTCATTTTAGCTTAATTCCTTCAGTTTTGAGCTTATTTAAGCTTATTTGCATTGTAGTTTAAATTTTTTTAAGTTTTATAGCTTTTTAGTGAATTTGCCATTCTAGCTTATCTTAGTTGCTTATTTTTGTTCAAAAGTGCTTTTTTAGATATAGCTTATCATCTGTGTTAGCTTATTTCTCTTTTTGGATTGCTTATTAGTGCTCAAAAAGCTTAACAGTTAGCATTTAAGTGTCTTAGTATATTATAGCTTATTCTGTCACCTTTTAGGGCTTATTCTGTGCTTATTTTTTATTTATAAAAAAAGTAGTTTTGTAAAAGTTGCTTATTTTTATGTCTTCTAAAAAGTTGTAAAAAATGGAAAACAAAAACGTTTGGGATTAGGGGAAGTCCCAGGTGAGCAGGACTCGAACCCGGGACCTCTACCCTTCTCTCCAAACGTTTTACACACAACACACACTACCACTCGCCCTTGGGTCTTTTTCAGTTATATCTTGCATAATTAATTTGTTATACACATTTTGAGCCCACTTGGTTAATAAGCTGTTTTAGCTTGTTTCACAGCTTATTTGATAAGCTGTTTTCTCCAGCTTATTTTTATTAGATTCTTCATTGTTCAATGTACTTTTTAGGATTTTTTTAGAATTTTTAGAATTAGTTTAGTATTTTTTAACATTTAATTTCATTTAAATAGTTTTTATTTCATAAAAAATTATATAAAAGTCAAAAAAATATAATTCTTTTTTAGAAAATTTTCTTCTAACATTTAGGACTTAGGAAAATTAGATTTGCTTTCGTAGAGTTAAAATTGCAAAATTTGATTTTTTTAAAGAGCGGGATTGAATCCCGTTCACGTTTTTAGTGTTTTTAAGCCTAAATCATTTTCTTTTTTGGTCTAGTTTTCTTAGTTTTTATCTTTTAGTTAATTAGGACTTATAAAATTCAAAAAGATTATTTTAGGACTTAATTTTGCCTTAGTTAGTTTTTAAGTCACGTTTTTTGGATCCTCGTTTTGAGTTTTTAATTTAAAATTGTGTTTGCATTAATTTTCACGTAGTTTTAGAAAACCAATCTAAATCTTTGTTCCATTCAAGCATCGATTATCAAAACGTCAACCGACTTTCAATTGCATTCCTCGTTGGGGATAACAACCCGGGAATCATACTTCTGGATTTACTACAATTGAGATTTTTGATTCTTATTATATATTAATATATTTATTATATTTATTATATAAAAAGGGTTGAACTTCTCGTTGTCATATCACGACCACAATATCAAAACTAGCAAAACCCTTACTCATTTTTCCCTAGTTCGAACCCCAAACGCACCATAGAAAATCGTTTTTAAATTTTTCGCTTTCAATTTTAAACGATCAGGCCGTACAACTAACATCTATGCATCACTAGCAACCCAAAAGTACAAGTAAAACTTAAATTTGAAAGACTTACAAAAATGGTCATCAATGTAAACTTCGACGCGAACCGAACAACCCAAACGTTGTTTAAATGCTACCCCGTGCACTAGAATCAACCCGGAAGTACCCAATCTCTCATGTTTTTTTATCAAAGTTTGAAAAATCAAAGTGTGTGTGTGTTCTAGGTGTTCGGACGAAACAAGAGAAAGAAGGAGAGAGAAGTCTATGCGTGTGTGTTATTTTGAAAACAAGTGATGGAATGCATGTTTAGGAATCAAACAAGCCATATGTACTCATGTTGGGACCCTTGGTGCTAAAAATAAGCCATCTTGTCTCCCATCTTGGTCTATAGCCGGCTAGGGGTATCTTAGGGGCTCTTGGGTTCTTCTTTGTTAGAAATAAAGAAATGTTCTACTTGTAAGCACTATTATAAAGTGCAGGGACTAAATATGTCAAGTTAGGAAAATTTAGTCAACAATCTAATAAGGCTATAAATAAGGTATTTATGTCAAGATTAGATGTAACAACTTTATTTAATCAAAAGGCAAGTTAGGTATTTCTCTCTCTAAACTCACACACACACACTAATTACACCTTAATCTTCACACACTAGTCATCAATCAAGATCTAAATACTTAATATGTGGTATCAAGAGCCAATGATTGCGGATTAGTGTTATTTTTGTGTTGTTCGTGTTTATCGAGATCGAGATAACGTGTTTTAGTGCTTATTTGGATTGCTGATCAGCTTATTTGAGCTTATTTCGTGCTTATTATGTTCTGATCAGCTTACTCGATAGCTTATTCCGTCCAGATCTTATTGCTTAATATGTGGTATCAAGAGCCAATGATTGCGGATTAGTGTTATTTTTGTGTTGTTCGTGTTTATCGAGATCGAGATAACGTGTTTTAGTGCTTATTTGGATTGCTGATCAGCTTATTCAAGCTTATTTGAGCTTATTTCGTGCTTATTATGTTCTGATCAGCTTACTCGATAGCTTATTCCGTCCAGATTTTGCTTATTGCTTATTTAGTGTGCTTATTGCGTTTCTGAGCTTAATAGTGTGCTTTATCATGCTTAAAATGTGCTTAATCTGAGCTTATTGTGTTTGATTTAATCGATATTGGCTGCTTACGGTTTTATCGTATGATTTGATCAATATTGGTTAGTCAAATTCAGTATCTGGTTTGCTTGAAATAAACTGTTTATCTGAATTTCGAAACTGTAACAAACTGGTCAAACTCGGTGTTGACTGGTCAAACTCGGTCAAAACAGTTATTTTGGTCAAACTCGGTGTAGACTGGTCAACATTCGATCAAAACAGTTATTTTGGTCAAATTCGGAATTGACTTTTGGTCAAAGGTCATTCCCGATACTATTTTTGATAATCATTTTTCGATAGACTCAGTTTTATAAGCTTTGTTATAAAAATAAAAAAGGGCTAGATTCGAACTTGAAATGACTAAGATCTCAGATTGTTGTGTTTTAAAGTGATTAACACATATCTTAAAAGAC